>QGSO01000357.1:168212-255421 GCA_011037825.1 Carya cathayensis | reverse complement strand
AAAAAAAACAATCATCCAATCAAGTGTTGCACCCAACCCAACAACGACAGCACCACAAACAAGGAGAAAAACAAAGAGCAGAGAAAGAGATCAGCAGAAGCTATTTTTAGATAAAGAATCATGATAAGATGGAAAGCATAGGCGTGAAAAGTGTAAAGGGATAAGGGATAAAAGAAGAAAAGAAGAAGAAGAGCAAGAGCAGGTGAGAAAAAATGAAACTGGATAGGCTCATTGAATAACATGCATAGTCATATCTTTTATCATGGCTACTTAATCTTTGTTGAAAGAGGAGTTGAATTTTTCTACTTCTTTTTCTTTGTTCCCTGTTATTGCTCACTTGTGGCATCTCGTGTTTCATAATTATCATTAGAAGAGACAAAATCTATCCAAAGATCTCAGAGATATAGATGTAACAAAGCTTCAAGTCACTTCTTCCACATCATCCCACTTTGAGTATTCTAGAGAGCTTGAAAATGTTGGGGAGGAGGGGAGTTGGGGGCCCCTTAGCTTGTGTGAAGTAGGGTTCATATTTTCTTCCAAGTAATGAGATCAGATAAATGATAAATCATGATCATTCATAAATGGAAAGAAAAAGAGATCATATAAAAAAATAACTCATGATTCATAAATGAATAGAAAAATGAATCATGATATTGCATTATTATTCACCAATTCTTGAATTTATTATTTAAGAAAAGGATCAATAAATAAAACTAATTAGCTGATATTTGATATATATATATATATATGTAGTGTACTAAGAAATTTAAAAAAAAAATTATGCTAAGAAAATGCATGCCATGTCCCCACAGATAACTTTTAGCACCATGGAAGATAAGAAAATTGATTGAAGAAAATATAATAACATAGATCGAGATATAATTGCTGAAAGAAAAACCTCTATTACTGTACTTTAGCTACTTTTTTAAATTGCAATTCCTAGATCATGCCACCTCATAATCATCCTATATATGCTATCTATATTTCCATCTCATTTTCTATCAAATTGATAACAAAAACAAGTGAATATTATTAAATCCTGATTAAATTTGGAAAAAGAAAAATATTCGAACCCGGACACGTCATTATTTCATTAATTGTCTTAAAAGTTTGAACTAATAAAAATAGCTAATCTAATCATTTATTTTATAAGATTCCATTTACATGATGAACACCATTTATTCTAAAAATCTCAACTAATATTAGAGAATGATGATTTAATTATTTTTATTTTTTAACGCCTAATCATTTTCCCAGGGGGTGGGACTTTATTTTTTATTTTTTATTTTTTATTTTTATGTGAGGATCATAATTGGAATCACTAATTTGATGGAAAATGGGAGGGAGGCCGTGGACTATGAGTGGCAAATCATGTTTTCGGATCATGATCGTGTTGTGTCAAGTTATGAATATTCAACTGTATAGGTTAATTCGAACCCAACCCGTGTGTCAAACTTCCAAACCCTAATCCAATTCATTTAGATAACGGATCATGTCGTATCACCCATTTTGACGTGTTTAATAATCAATTAGAAATATGGTAATACAACATGATTCATTTAAATCCGTTTGTTTCATGTAAATAGAATGAACTAAAATACATAACTCATTTAACTTGATTAACATAATTTCACATAAAAATTAAAATTTATATTTATTAATAATCACAATATCTTAAAAAATATATATCAATATTTTTCAAATTTTAACATATAATAAAACTAATATTACAAACCATACAATAACAAATATTAGCATAAATCTAAAATTACAATTCCAACAATAAAAATAATAAAACATAAGCATACTGAGAAATATCAATATTACAACTTAACAATAATAAAATTTTAATTTTGAAATAAATTCTAAACAAATCAAAACGAGTTGATTTCATGTTAATCAAGTACTTGACACATTATTAACTCGTTTATAAATAGTGACTTAATGGCTCAATCCGTTTTAATCTAAATCTGTAAACATCAAATCCAAACCTACTAATTATATTCGTATTAACTTCACTAATTGTATCAAATATTGACATACCTACCATGGATTGTAAATAGGATTTAACATGGGGTGTTAAAATAAAATTAAAACTTCGAGTCTTTATTTTTTTAAAAATAAAAATGGATGCACGACCAGACAAGGATTTCTTTTTCCCCATGTAACCACGAGTACTTGAAAGAAGTAACGAAAGCAGAAACACGACTCAAGGGAAAAGAGTGCGACTTTATTCTGGTGTATGCATATATAGAGTACCACACCATTGGGTTGGAATCTGAGAGCTTTTTTCCTCAAAGGGTGACATTCTTACTTGCATCTTTCTAAGGGTTGTGCTCTTTTAAAGGAGTAAAAGACTGAAACAAAAACGAAATGAATCTGTAAGATCTGCAAGTGATTGGCAAAATCTATTAAGAAAGCTACCATGGATGGTGTGGCTCAGTTGCAGAAGCAGTTGGTCGACTTCACTGCCTCACTCTTTCAAGAGGTCAGTATACTATGTACTATGCACATTCTATGGAAGCAGCAGAACAACTCTCTCTCTCTCTCTCTCTCTCTCTCTCTCTCTCTCTCGTTGTGTTGAGTTGGGTTCTGATTTTATGTTGTTCTCTTTGGAAAGGGGTTTCTGGATGAGCAGTTTAACCAGCTGCAGCAACTGCAAGATGAGAGCAACCCAGATTTTGTGGTTGAAGTGGTGTCTCTCTTCTTTGAGGATTCTGAGAGGCTTCTCAATGAACTGGCCAAAGCTCTGTAAGCACTACTACAGCTCTAGCTCATCTTTTTCTCCTTCAAGGAAAAGCCTTCTAGAATTTTTTCCTAATGTAATTTGGGTTCTTTTTTCTTCTTCTTCTTCTCCTCTCCTATGCAGAGAACAGAAGACAATTGATTTTAGAAAGGTAGATGCCCATGTTCACCAGTTTAAGGGTAGCAGCTCCAGGTGATTCTTGGTTTTCCTTATTCTTTCCATCTAGCAGCTTCCTTTTGCTTTAATGGAAGTACCTTCTCAAGTATTATATAGGTTTCCTCCTCAAACAAGATTGAAACAGTGAGTATTTTCAGTAAATTGTTTCCACTTCCAGAACCACTTAATTCTACCCAGTAAGAGAAAAAGCATACCCTATCACTGCGTTTGTTGCTTCACTGGTTACAGATACATGGTACATCACCATAGTTTAATTTCTTGAAGATTGAAGATGCAGATTCAGAAAGGAGAAGGAAAAAAAAGCATAAAATAAGGCATGGACTTAGGTGATTAAGTTATAATCGTTTGATCCAGATCTAGAGTACAATACCAAAAATTAAGACGAGAGTTAATGCCCTATATATCTGGAAAAAAAAAAAGGGAAAAATCACCGACTGGCTATCAACGAGGCACAAAGGAAATAGTTAGTTCAAACATCCATGGACCATGCCCCACATGAAGGAAAACGCATCGACAAAATATCACGTGGCCACATTCTTAAGGGAAATTATACAGCTCTCTCACTATTCTTCCATTAGACTAGATTTTTACTATAAACTGGGTTTCATGCAGCATTGGTGCACAGAGGGTTCAAAAAGTCTGCATTGCCTTCCGAAATTACTGCGAGGAGCAAAACGTTGAAGGGTAATTAGTTTCTTATCACGCCCACATATGTTAGAGAAAATGCTTGATTATTGTTGAATGATTATATTCTGATACTAGTGTTAAGCCTTGGCATAGGTGTCTTAAATGTCTTCAACAAGTAAAGCATGAGTATTCCCTTGTGAAAAACAAGCTTGAAACTCTGTTCAAGGTAAGGATCAGAAGATGATCTTGTAGAAAACGTGAAACTCTGAATCATTTCTTTGTCTCGAAGCCAGCCTTATTCTTCTTCTTGTTTGCTTGTAGATTGAGAAACAGCTCATTGCTGCTGGTGGTTCAATTCCTCCGTAGTGTACTGATCAAGTAAAGCTATGTGAACTAAGAGATCAGCACAATGGGGTTCTAGATTTGTAGAAAAGTTTCTTCAATTTCTTCTATCTTCCAAGTTTTATATAGTCTGTCCAAGTTTCTGAAGGGGTTCTATGAGCTTGCTTGTTTCATATCCACTCTAAGATCAGCAATATTGACAAATATGTGAATAAACCCTTCCTCTTTCTTCTCCATGCTATAATAATTATTTCTTCCAAAAATTATTTTATGATTTTCACTCAAATGCCCTTAATTGAGTATAGAAAGATGGTAAATAGGATCCTATATTGTTTGGATTTGAGAGTAAAAAGTAGTTGCCTTTAATAAAGAATCCAAAAGATTTCGATTATAATATTTACTAGTGTTTTTGTAGTTTTTTTTCTTAGGTGTTGTATGGATAGTGAGTTAAGATGAAAATTGAAAGTTGAATAAAATATTTGTAGAATATTATTTTTTAATATTATTATTATTTTAAAATTTTAAAAAAATTGATAAGTTGTTTATTTTATTTTATGTATGAATTTGAAAAAGTTATAATGATAAGAAGAGATAAAACACTTTTACTATTCAAATGGGGCTTAGACTACTATTGCGAATGGCATAACCTTCCTTTAGAAGTTTAGAATTCAAGAAGATTGGGAATTAAGGAGATCATGATATCCCACAATTCCTTGAAAGAAAACGCTATAATTATAACATTGACTAATCTTTTTAACAATAATTTCAAATGACTACAATTGTAATATTGAATATTTTTTTTTTTAAGTTACACACATGATTCAAATGTGATTTTTATTAAATGGTTGCAATTTGCCTGAACAAAACAAGAGAATCCTTGAAGATTAAACTATTTGGTTAATTCACTGATCAATTAATTGAAGTTGTTGGTACGTAATATATAATATTTGTGGACAACGATATAGCTAGCCAAATTAATTAAAGCCACCGACCATTTGTCCTTGGCAACCTCCAACGTCATTGAAATATTTTAAGCACAAGCAAGCTACTAAGGATATTGTTTAGCTATGCATTGGCGTATTGAATACAAAGATGAAAACCCCACGTTGCAAGTGTTATCCAATAGCTTTCAATGAACAGATACATAATGTATATGATAAGGTCAAATGTTTCAGATATGGGTGTGGATGTCTCCTCCTCGTCTGCAGTTAATTGTGGAATCGAGGACAAAATACAAGTGTATCAAAAAACAAAGGGACAAAATACAAGCTGTAATGCAGATGATCAGCATTCACCTAATTATTAAATTGTTCCTATAGTATCTTAAACTACTTTTTTTTTTCTTTCTTTGTCTACAATTTGCATGTGGTCCTAAGATCACTCTAACCAATCAACCAATATTTAATTACATGTATTCTTTTGTTTCTTTCGAGTCTAAGAAGAAATTGTGCAATATCATTGTTCTATATGTTGAGTACTTTTACTTTTAGTTTGGATTTGCAGTTCAAGCTATTAATATGGTATAACTATAAACATCGAGTTTGTGTTAGACCATACCGTGAGCTATCGATCCACTTCTTAAATACAATTGGTATGGAAAAAACGACCTCAAATTTTTATAATTATTCAACATCGCCTCTCCTCGTAGACATGTTTTTGAAACAGTCATGACAAGCGATCAATATCGTAGACACACTCAGATAACAAGTACTTGACATTAACTTTTATATGTAATATTCAAATGAAATAGGTCCATTTGGTTTGATTTCCCGAGCTAGCTAGCATGAATTTCCAAAACCCTACTTTAATAACTAATATTAAGTTATAATTAAGTCACTAACTATATATACAGCTAAAGCTTTCAAGGAATCTTAAAAGATGGATGCCACTGTGCACAAAAATTTCAAAAGAAAAAAAAAATAAAAACAACAGAAGTCCTCGAAGACATGGAAAATATTATATTGAGAAAAGAAAAAGAAAAGGATCGATAATGACAACAAAATTAGAAGTCCAAGGCAGATTGTGTGCTCAAAGTTTCCAGCTCTGCAGATTCCTAGCTCCAATAATATTAATAGATGCATATTTTAACCCAAATCATATCATGCATCAAACTACTCATGTATATGTATATAGCCTGTATTACATTGTTCTCTTCATACATACATACATATATATATAGATAAGCTCTTGGTTACAATATTATATATATATATATAGTTTTTAACATGAAGAGCTGGTGCATGCAGCATGTATCTTATATATATGTAGGAGAACTGGATGCTTGCATGAGTACAAATCTGTTATATATTCTTCTTTTCATTTCGTATATAAGTGGTAGTGTCAAATCTGTCATTCAACCCCACGCACTGCGTTCCATATGCTACACCCACATAGCATCGAGAATCCTCACTTTTGCTTTTTTTCAAATATTTTTTTAAATACTTTAAACATTTAAAAAAATACAAAAAATTATAAATTTATTAAAAAGCACTTTCTTAACTATTAAGTGAATAATAATAATAAATAAACAAATTAGTGATCTCTGTTGGTGGGTTTTATAGGTGGAAGTAGTGTTTTCCTTCCACAAAATTACCTCTCAATTGTTCCAAAGGAAAAATGTCCTACATACATACTTAAATATATATATCACACAAAGATCCTATACGTGACCATCCAGGCAAAGCCTAGTAAATATGGAATGGGATTAATGCATGTTATGCTACTCTTAACTTTTACAGATTAAGAACTAATACAATTTATAAGCACATTGATATAATATATATATATATATATCTTATATATATCTTATATATCCTCCGTTGGGTTTACTGATCATACGATAAATTATAAGTGATTTTATATATCAATCATTTAACGATAATCCATTAAAATATGTTATATGGTATAATATATATATATATATATACATAGTTGGAAATGACAAAATTTAAATGAAAAACAATTAGGTATCTCTTTTTTTTCATGTTGCAGTACTGATGTTGTGGCATAGTTTGTCCCCCAATTGTACCTGATTTTGTTCCTAGAGTGAAAAATCCAACTCTCTCTCTAAGATGAGTTCTCTTCTCTCCGTCTCTCGTGAGTTGTTCCCCTCTTGGTAGTATTCATTTACATCCTTCCTCTTCCATCTCCCAAAAAACCACTCTATATATCCCGCTTTCTAAACCATCGCCCAAAAACAAGTCAATCCATAAACTCCACCAATATGTCATCCAATTAATCAGATTTCGACAAACTCATCAGCCAAGTTGAAGCATTAATGTTATGGAGTAATCTCCAATCTAAAACCGGTAGGCATGCTGATATCCTCCAAACCTTCAAACAAAAATACATTTCATGCAACCATCAAAGTTGTTTGGAGCTTTGTTCTGGGCCTCATTATAGAAGATATTGATACCAACACATTCTTGTTCACGTTCCCAACTTCACAAGACAAAGAAAGGGTGCTAGCTAACCGTCTATAGAATTTTAAAGGATTCCTTATGGTCCTGAAGCACTAGCCTCTTGGACTCAAACATACACAAAGTTGCACTCAATTTCTCTACTTTTTTTTTTTAAGTCCAAATCCATGGTCTCCTTATGGAAATGCTCACAAACCAGAACGCAAAAAAAAAATAGGAATGGTATTGAGCAACTTTATTGAAGTGGATAAAGCATCCATTTTCGGAGTAGCATTAAGGAGGTACCTACGGTACTTGAAGGTTGAGATCAATATTGAAAAACCACTCCAAGAAGGATTTGATTTAGCACTACCAAATAGAGAAGTGAAAAAGATTTTGATCAAATATGAGAGGTTACCATGTTATGGATGTGGGTATTTAGGACACATTGCTCAAGTTTGCCTAAAATACTCTATTCTACCTAAAGTCTCCCAATACAGACCATGGATAAGAACTGAAAATTCACTATTTAAAAGGAATGATCCATTTGGTTTGTAGCAATATGTAAATGAAGGACAGACATACCAAAGAGCAACACTGCCTCTCATTCGTATCAGAGAACCAAAGGAATTAAGGGCAAACAAACAAAAATCAAACACCAGCAAGAAATTTAGTTTATAAAGCAAAAGAGAAAATGATCACCAAGAAGGGTAGTTGTTATTCCAATTCCAAAAATAGGGGCAAGACAATACAAATTTTTACAGGCATCCCATGTGCAAGGCAATAGAGTTCGTTCACTGGAAGCCAAAAGAATATTGCAGTCAGAATTCCAGAGAAGCAAGCTGAAGGAGGTGAATAGTGGGCCATTAATAAACTGGTAGCCCTATTAATTGCCAGTAGCCCAAGTCCCTTCCCATCAAATATCTAACCACTATTGAGCCCTCCACTTGTCATCTCTCTTATTAAATTCTGTCTTCTAAACCCTAAAACATCACATCAAGAGATCCATCAATTAAATTTAAACTCGAACCCATCCAGTCTTGTCCCCTTCGATTTTCCTAAGCAAGGCCCAATTGACTTTAGTGCGCGCATTTTTCATGGGCCCATTAGTGCATAAATAGATCTTGTCTCACTTTGAGAAAATATCAGGCACAGCGCTTAACTCCAAATTGAGCCCATCCACTATCATTAAAAAAGAAAATCCAGTATTGATAATAATCCCACCAATAGAAAAGGTCCCAAAGCAAAGCAAAAGATATGTCCACTATCATAAGTACTCAACCTCAACAAGCCTTAAAATTCAACCACCACCCTCAAACCCATCTATCGAAAGAAGCCACATAATGCCCACCCAAAAAATCTCTGGACAATCAAGCTAACCCTAGGAAGAGGGAAATAGCTCTCCTTGAGAAGGATGTCCCACCAAAGAAGAGAATTGTAAATCTTCAGACATGTACAAACAATCAAGATCCCAAAGCTTAGCTTAAAAGCACAAACCACTCCATCAGAGGGAAAGCATAGACCAATGAAGACCAAATATTGGTAACAATTATCAAGATTTTAATAAAGCTATAAAGAAATATTGGCAACAATTATCAAAATTTTAATCAAGGCAAACAACAAGAAATCATCAGTGGCCAGAAAGAAAATGAAACTTTGAGTCACACCACATGCCACTACATCTCAAGAAAAGTTGACACACCACCTCAACGGTAACAAATCTTAGACTTATAATCCAATTTATAGCTAACATGGCCAAGGTGGTAGGGCCTAACCTACTACCAGCACATAAATGAGAGTGTAATGTTTGAACTGGAGAGGGATCACCTAACCCACCACAATGCGTAACTTAATGGCTTAAATCAGGTTTCACCAACTTGATATGGTTTTCCTAGAGGAAATAATTTTGTATGATGTAAAAACTAATGGTGTTGTGAATAGGGTAGGTTTTTCTTTATTTATGCATTTCCCCTAGAGGAAATGAGGGACCTTTTGTTTATGTGGCTTCTAGGCATGGATGTCAAACTTGTGCATATATCTAATAATGTGATAGTTTTTTGGTGTATTCTAATCTTGTTTATATACCTTGACTACTTATCATACTGCCCTGCATAGTGTAGCCAAAAGCAGTCATTCTGGAATCTATTAAGTACTATAGTTATGGCCTTTCATGGACCCATGTTAGGATTAGGAGATTTCAACTCAATCCTTCATCACTCACTCTAAAAAAATAGGTGGCAGACCATTCGCTTCTCCTTCACAACCCATGGTCTAAGACTTTTCATGAGCCAAAATGGACTAGCAAATCTAGGATACTCGAGCCCAAAGTATACATGGTCGAATAAGAGGTATCGTAACTCTCACATTCGTGAAAGGCTTGACAGATGAGTTGCCAACACGAAATGGGCACCTCTTTTCCTTGATAAAAAAATCCTACATCCGCCTATCCACTCCTCGGATTACACTCCCTTATTCTTGGATAATTATTGCTCAAAAAAAATCTCCCAGATCTTTCAAGTTTGAAGAACTTTAAGTTAGAGATCCTTCTAGTTTAGCAGTAGTAAAAAATACTTGGGACATGATCATAACAGGATCCCCTGATTATGTTTTTTCTAAAAAACTCAACGCTGTTAAGAATACCTTAAAAGTTTGGAACAAGGAAAGTTTTGGCTATATATCCAAACTATGATAAGGGAGTTGAATCATCAATTAGTCCAGGTTCAGACCCAAGCTCCTTTTGATAATTCCATTCACCTTGAAGACAACATAAAAAAAATTGTCTTAGTGAACAACACAAAAGAGAGGAAATTCTTTGGAGACAAAAATTCAAATTGCATTGGCTCACTACCACTGATATGAATATCAAACTCTTCCATATGACATCTACAATGAGGAGAAGAAGAAGAAATGATATTCATTGTCTCAACGACTAGTTTAACCAATGGATTAAAAAACCATCAAATATCCAAAGCATGCTCCTAAATCATTTTCATAAGATCTTCAAAACATCTGAACCTGTTTTCCCTGAAGATTTGGATAATTTCTTCACTGAAAAACTCTCAAATCTGGATAATGAGGCCCTTTGTAGAATTCCCATTGAAGAAGAGATTATATCAACCATTAAGCAAACACCTTATTCCAAGTCACCTAACTCTGGCGATTTTACTGGTTTTTCTACAAATACTATTGAGAGATTGTCAAAGAAGATTTTAATAGGGCTATATTGTCAAGGAAGATTTTAATAGGGCTATTAAAAAAAAAAGCATTTTCATCAATGGGAACCTTTTGAAATTAGAGCTTAATCATACACACATTGTTCTCATTCCAAAAACTAAATCCCCAAGCACAATGCATCAATTCAGACCAATAAGTCTCTCCAATGTGTGTTACAAAATTACAAATTAAAATTCTTGCTAACAGGTTAAAGATTGTCCTCAAATAAGTTCATCTCTCCACATAAATCTACTTTTTTCCCTGGAAAAGTGGTGAGAAAGGTCTTGTGGTTTTTAAAATTGATATGGAAAAGAATTTGATTACATGGAATGAAATTTCTTATTAGTAATTCTGACATGTGTAAGATTTCATTCAAAATGGATCAATTGAATAAAAGAATGCATATCCACTATTTCATTTTTAGTGGTTATCAATGGAAAGCCCTTGATTTTTTCAACCCATCCAAAGACCTAAGACAAGGAGGCCCTCTTTCCTCTGTCTTGGTTATCATGGGGAGTGAGGTACTTTCTAGACTTATCACGAGAAAGAAATAATTGGGTAATATTGAAGGCATTAAAATTGGCAAAAATGGGCCTTACCTGACCTACCTACTCATTGTTGATAACTTAATCATTTTCGGTACAGCATCTATTCTGAATGCTAAATCATTTCTCAATTGCCTTGACAAATAGTCTTCATGGTCTGGGCAAGAGATCAACAAAGACAAATCATCCATCCAATTTAGCAAGAATTCTTCTGCTTCCATTATCAAACCTATCAAAGAGATCATGAATTTTAAAGCTTCCTCAACTAGGATCAAATATCTAGGTCTTCATCTCAGTCTTAATGGACCGAATAGTGGTCACTTCAATAAAATCTCAGATAAAATACAATGGAATCCAAACTTTATCCCAAGCAGGAAGAACAATTTTGATTAGATCAATAGCCAATTATATTCCAGCATACATGATGTCTAGTATTCTGATTCCCAAGACCATTTCAAGCAAAATTGACAAGT
The DNA here is from genome assembly GCA_011037825.1 of Carya cathayensis. NCBI lineage: Eukaryota > Viridiplantae > Streptophyta > Magnoliopsida > Fagales > Juglandaceae > Carya > Carya cathayensis. Next base: position 243,900 of record QGSO01000357.1, on the reverse strand, counting down.
CGCTCATGAGGTTTTGGTGGGGTTTCGATCCCAAAAAGTCATACAATTTCACTTCTAAGTCATGGAACTTTATTTGCTAACCAAAATCCATGGAAGGACTCGGGCTAAGACTAACTTCCCACTTGAATAGGGCCTTGTTGAGAAAACTAGGATGGAACCTCCTTAGTAATGGTACCAGTGTGGGGAAGTCTCTGCTTACTGAAAAATATGTAAAAAATGCACCTTAGTTGATAATTTCTACAAAACAAACGGGTTCTAGGTTATGGAAAGGTTTAACAAAAAGGCTTCTTAGTTTCTAGCTTTTGAATGCAAATCAATAATGGGATTAACACCAAGTTTTGGAGAGATCCATAGATACCCACTCTATCCCCTCTCATTCCAATTCCATCCTCATGACTCATAATTCAAGACCCACAGTTGAGAGTTTCTAAACTAGTGCTAGAGGAATACAGAAGATGGAATACTCTTCTTCTCCAAACTCTTTTCTCTCAGGACATTGCTAATGAAATTAAAAAATCCCTCTTGCCCAATTTCAATTTCAAAACATAAAGGATAGTCTGAAATGGTTACATCATTATTCAAGGAAACTTTCAATCAAATATGCATATTCAGCTTTGGTAAACCATACCACCAGCTCTAACTCTTTCCACCACACCTCAACTTGGAAGAAAATGTGTCTTTACAATTTCAAGACCACATTAAACTCTTCTTGTGGAAAATCCTTGTTAATATTCTTCCTACAATATCCTTGTTAAAAAGCTACATCTCACTAAATGAGGATCAAGTGCTTTGTCCAATCTACCAAATAGCATAAGAAACAACATCTCACATATTCTTAAGTTGTCCTTACTCTAGGATCTTATGGAGACGATCTCCATAACCTTTAAATATCTCTTCTATTATAAGGTAAGATATCACTAGTTGGATTTTTTGTGTCCTGAAACTTGAAACCAACCTTCACATTTTGGCACAACATATTAATAAATTCTAATTGTTTGTTGTCATTGCAATGGATAGTCTTTTGTTTTATAGAAATCAAATTATCCATGAATCCCAAAGTCTAGCCATTAAACAATTTGTATCGAAAGCCATTCAATCATATAGAGAAAATTGTAATGCATGGGAATGGAAAGCACTAAACAATAGTGACAGATGGTCCCCTCCTCCTCCAGATTACTACTCAATTACATCGATGTAGCAGTGAGATACACTGGAAGCACCCAATAGCAATTTTCAAAGCACACAATGGAACAATCAAATTCATAGTAACAAAGTATTTAGGAAGCTGTAACCTGAACCAAGGTGAAGCTATGGCAGCTAAGGGTGTAACCGGTCTGGTTTGATCCGATTTTGTAGAATTTTTAAAACTGAACCGGTTATACTAGTTTTGTATTTTCAAGAACCAATTCAGCACTAGTTACTCTTCTAAACTAGTACTTCCGGTTTTACCCGTTATGGTCCCATTCGGTCCCGTCTTTCGGTTTTAATCAAGTGTCAATTTATATTATATATCAATAAATCATAGTATTATAGTGTTACTGCTATAAATTATAATATTATGCTAATATCATAGTATAATACTAATATATATCATTGTATCATACTATACTAATATCATAGTATTAATACTAACATATTAAGTTAACTATATTATGCTATAACTCTTATAATATATAATTAAACAAATTACAAATGTTCACATTTAAGATTAAAAACTTTATGTTATAAATAATAATATAAAATTATTTTATATATGACATATAATTATATATATTATATATAAAACTTATATATAAAAAATATTTTATATAATATTAAAATTTTAATTTATATATTTTTAAATCAATCTGGTCTGGTCCCAAAAAGCACATAACCGAAACTGGACCGAACCTGACCGGTTTTACAATATAGAAACCAGTTTCGAACCAGACCGGTCTAAAACTGGATCAACCAGTCCGATTCGATCTGGTTTTCTAGTTTAAACTTTCACCCCTAAATTGTTTATAGAAGTAAAGGAAACAAATTCAAAGCATTTCAAGAATATCATAATAGAAGGAGATTCTCGTGTAGTCATAACAACTTCAAAGAGAAACCACCTGAGTGGATTGCAAAATGTAATACTAAAAGAGACAAGAATATTACTACAAGACTTTGAAAGCTGACAAGCAATAAAAATACATCATTCTCATAATCGATGTATGCAAGCCATTGTATAATGGGCAACATCCAATAATCTATTTGGAAGCATATCCTTGATAAAAAATTCCACCATGCTTATTGGACTTTCAAGTTAAATCCACATCTACTACAATAAAATATCTTTAAAAGAGAAATAAAATAAGGATACAAGATGGCTTATGGGTATATGCCTTTACAGCCTGACTACTACTTTACATGTGGGATCATGACATTATACTTGGGCCAATATGTGGTGGTGCTACAATGTCTAAGGGTCAATCTGTACTGTTCTAAATTTTGTTCTTTCTTTAGCCGAAACATATCCATTAAAAAACAAAAAAAACAAAAACAAAAACAAAATAGAACAATTTTCTAGCCCCTTATTGTTGCGTTTTGTCCTTTTCTTATGTTAATCCATTCTCTCACATCTTCCCTTCATTGCACCCTCATTTATTTGTACCTTTTATTCCCTAAAAAAATTATAAAATGTATAGACTACAAGCCAGCTAGCTGGAGATCCATATTGTTCACAGACAACCTCACATTTGGGCTTTGAGATTTCCTGACTTAGCCCATCAAGGTTGAACTTTAACCAAAACAAATATATGTGCTTGTAATCAGAACACTCAATGCATATGTAGCGAGTGACAAAGACATATAGACAAGGTTAACAAGCATACAGATAAGATGGACACAGTTACAGTCTCTCTTTTTTCCATTTCTGCAGTCTTTGATCATCTTGCCTTTCAAATTTATCCCTCCAATTCGTTGTGCAGTTTTATGCACCAAACCATCACAATTTCATCAGTTCAAAAATTCTACTCGAAATGCTTGGTTTATATTATCACATTACATTCAGAGTCCAGAGCCCTCAGATGATCCACCCATCTGGTACCAAAAGCCATGAAGAATGGCCCAACAACATGCAATGCAATGCCATGCAGCCCAACCATAGCTTTTCAGCTCCCAAAAAAATACCCACTTCGAATTTCCACAAATCCTCAAAAGCTGGCCCCAAAGTTTGAATCCTCGAAACAGTTCCCCCCATACCGCCCTTATCCCTTGATGATAATATATACAGCCATCTCACTCTTCACCCTGAAAGAATTAACAAAACCCTAACCCTTGAATCACCAATCTCATTCTCCTTTCATACCAGCCTCAAGAAACAAAAAATGGCTAAAAAGAAAGTTGCTCCCCAAGCTACAGACCACGTAGAAGAAGCCCCTCAATCCCTAGACGGAAGCCAAAGCCACAATAACCAAGCCAAACCAATGCATGACTCTGCAGAGAAGCTGCAGAGCCTCAAGTTCCTCAACTCTCTGCTTCTCAAGGAAACTTTTGAGCGCAGACAACAAGTCGAGTCCTTAGAACAAGCCAAGGAGACCTTGCAGATCGAGTTGGCTCGGTCTGGGGAGGAAAGGAATGTCCTGGAGACCGAGTTGACTCGGGCCAGTGAGGAGGGTTTTGGGTTGGAGTTGGAGAGGAGTGTGATTTTTGCTTTTATGGAGACCCAGATCGGTGAATTGGGTGCTGGGTTTTACGGGTTGGTGGGAGAGAAGGCAGAGATTGAGGAAATGAAGCTTGAAAGAGAGGCCGAGATTGGATTTTTGAAGAAAGAGGTCAATGAGCTGACAGCTAATCTCGAAAATGAGAGAGATGGGCTGAGTCGGGTGTGCTTGGAGAGGGATTTGCTTAAGACGGAGATTGATGACGTTGCTAAGGAGGCTAATGGGTTGAGAGAAAAAGTAGTGGAGATGGAGAGAAAAGAAAGGACAACTTTAGGTGAGATTAAAAAACTGCAAATGGAATGTGAAGGGTTATTGAAGGAAAAGTTGGAGATGAAAAGTGCGGTCAAGGGCTTGAAGAGGGAGAAAGAATCGGTTGAATGGAATTTGGACGAGTCGATAAGGGTTATCGAGAGGTTGAGGAGTGATATTGAGAGGGTTTTGAGGGAGAAGGGTGAGGTTGAGAGGGAGAGAAGTGTGCAAGAACTGAAAATTGGTGAATTGGAGAAAAAAGTGAGGGAATTGAATGAGATTGTTATGAATTTGAGGCAGTATGAGGAAGTTTTGCGCTTGAAAGTTTTTGAGTTTGAAAAGAAAATTGCTGAGGCTATGGATAAGGAAAAGGAGATGGCTCTGGAGATTAATGTCTTGGTGGAAGAGAAGAGGAAGACGGAACAAAAGATTGAGAATTTGAAAGAAGAAAGGGGTTCTGTTCAGAGGGTCTTGGATGCTACTACCAAGGAATCAGAGGTTAGGCAGTACAGGATTCAGGAACTGATTCGAGAGAGAAATGAGATCGTGGAATTGAAGCTGAAACGGGAAAGTGAGATTGTTGAGCTGAACGAAGAGGATGGCAGACTAAGGAATGTTATATCTACATTGCGAGAGTCCTGTAGACATGAAGAAGAGAAGAACAAGCAATTAATGTCTGAAGTTACTCAATATAGGGATGCTTTTGATCGAGTTACGCTTGAGAGGGACCAGATGCAAAAGGGTTTCTATGAGGAGAACAAGAAAGTGAAAAACATGGAGGGTTTGGTTTCAGAGAAGGAAAGGGGGATTCAAGAAGCCGTGGAAGAGCTGGGCCGGATGAGGACTGAAAACGAGAATCTGATGGAGAGAAATAAGGCGATGGAGAACACTTTGGAAGTTTTGGTGAAGGAAAAGGTTTTGGTACAGAAGAACCTTGTCGAGGCCCAACGAGGAATTGATGAATTGATGGATAAAACGGAATCGGCAGGCCTTAATACAAAGCGGGTATTGAGCATGGTGAAGAACACTGCGGCATCGGTGTGTCAGTCTCAAGATGATATGGATGGTAAGAAAGAAGTAGTTATCAATGAGCAGAATATAGAGGAAGAGATTCAGGCATATGTGGTGGAGTTGGATGCCATCAAGAGTGCTTTCAGAAACAAGGAGAGGACAGTGGAGGATATGAGGAAACAGCTTGAGTTTCTACAGAACTCCGTGGTTGAGGAACAAAGGAAGAAGAGTTTCTGGACTGTTGTTTCTTCTGCAACAACAATTTTTGCTGCAGCGTCCGTTGCTTACGTTGCTAGAGGTCGCTGAGGTGCTCTTCTGTTATTTGAGCAAGTTGCCTTTCCTTCTAGGATCAATTGATCAAGTTCCAATTGACCAGAAAACTAATTCCGTTTTGCTACTTTGCGGGTGACTTCAGATAATAATATTTTCTCTCAATGCTACTGAAGCACTCTTTTAATGTGTACAACTATTTTTAGCTATAAAAAAACTACTGAAATACTATCTCGGTAAGTCTGTTTAGCTGCTTTTTTCGTAACATGTAACAATCTCTATCTGTCCACACGCTACTTAATTATGATGTTTGCATCTGTTCTTGCTATTTTGTTTTCTTTTGAGGTTAGTTTGTTTATTATTCTTAACAGCTCTTAGCTCCTCGATTGTTGAGAAAAATATCCAGAAGAAAAACTGGAGTAGCAAATGCATGCTTTGACTTTGTCCCATGCCAGTGTAAAATATTCCATCATATGGATTATAGAGGCTATACATTTTCTTATGCTACTGAAATGCCGTGCAATATGTGTTTTGAATCAGATTGTTCTTCAAAGCTTCAATGATAAAATTGGTTAAATATCCTTCTGATATCATTTACAATAACCTAAAGTATAACGCTATCACAATATAGCAAATTACATGTACAATTGTTTGCATAACCGTCAATTCTGAATTATCTGACATTGTATGATAGGATGTGAGTATTATGTGTTCATAATTTCTGGACTACCTTATAATTACTCATACGTTATGGGGTTTGTCTACCTATGGATGATTGCATTGAACAGAGTTTTTCTTTTTCATTTAGCTGAACTTTTTACCAATTAGATTGGAGTTGGGTAGGTTGTTTCATGTCTGCTTCTGTTGGTGTTAGCTTAGAAGTAGTTCCTGGTAGCCTTTTCATGTTCTTTTGGAGGTTTAGGGCTTTATTAGGATGGCATGATAATTCAGGAGGTGGCAGCAATTGTAGAACCTGTAGCTTACTGCAGCAGAGGTGCATAAGCAGGGCCAGCTTCTGAACGTAATTTCAGCAATACCTCTGTTGTAAGATCCGTTGCATATGTATTCATATTGCTAAGTGAGACAAAAGTGGCTGTGCCTTTTTTTGTTGTGATTCAATGTTAATCTTGGTTCTAAGATTGAGTTAACTACATGAGGATTAATGGTGCTTCTGATCTTATCAAATCTATGAGGATTGTGTATTTTGATTAAGGCTGCAACCATAAAATTAAATATGATGTTTAAACAGCCTTTTCAATGAACGACTCTCTTATACCCCTCCCTTTTAAGTTGAGAAAAAGGTAGAAGATGAAGAGGATGAGAAGAAGATATATGGCAAGACGACACTTCAATTTGTATCTTTTCGTCTTTCTAGGTCTGGGGTCATTCTTAAAGTCACAGATTTGTAGTTCTTAAACTGGCTTTTTCATCAGTTCAGTGCTTCTGATTTCCTTGTTTAATAAGATCATACTAACCCAAATTGGACTTCACATCTTAGAAAAAACTTTAAATCTTGGTGAAATATAGTTTCTTCCTCAAACAAATGAGAAATTATATTTACAGTCTTATGGTATATGCGTCGTGTATTTCTTTTTTTTAAATAATAAAGTAAATAAATATGAAATTTACATGAAAAAATTATTTTTTCAATATTGGGCCCTACCGTTTTTTAAAGGAAGTGCGAGAATTTACCCATCTAAAATTGAATCTAGCACTATTCTTGAATCAAAGATTGAAATACAAGAAAAAATTGATGGCATATGCAGGCCAGAGACACATTTAGTATTGACAGCTGTGCAAACAGATGCATCACCAAGAAAGTCGAAATGCAATTAAATCAGAAAATAATGTGTGCTGTATTTTCCATTTAGAAAAATGCAGCTATTATTCCCCTTACATTTATGTTCCATCCGATTTCTGTTCGGCATTTCAGGGCTCAAATTCATTACCATAAGATATTTTTTTGTTTTTAGTGTTTTTTGTTTCAGTAATTTGGAAAGTTACAAGATATAAAGAAAATAATGAATGCTATAAATGAAAATGAGTATTGTAAAGCTTGGAATTTTGGATCTCCTATAATTTTTATCCAGATTTGAGTGGAACAAAAATAGACATATAAAGTAGATCTTCTAATATTTATTAAACATTTAATATTATTCAAAAAATTTATTCGGAAAGTTATAAACGAGACTTATTTTATGTATTTATCTCTGTGTAGACTAGATTTTCAAAATTGAGTTTAGTTTCAAATAATCAGAAACAACTCAGATTTATTGAATAAAAAGTAACTCTACGTAACAGAACTAATAAACGGACAATATAAACTTATCCCAAACAAAACAAAATATACGACTCTAAAAGCATACTTCAGCCACCAGGTGCCTTCAAAAGCTCATTAAATAGGGCTGCACGTCTCTTTCAAAAGCTTAGCTGTTCGTTACCAATACACCAATATTCTTCTATCATTGTGAAAGCAAATCCCAAAGACATTAAAAAAGAGTTAGTCCTCTCGTGGTCCCTTGGAAACATCCAAATCCCAACCCCCCAATTATTTTGTAGTATTTTCCCTTCAAGGCAGAGTCCTCCTACTTTTGTATTTATCTGGCATCTCAAGCTCCTAATTACTCATTTTGACAAGGAATTAAGGAATTAACAATGTTAAATCAATCTGGGTCAGTGCCAAAAATGGACCAGACGAGCTTAGTTTGCATCCAATCATTCATTGGTATAATCAGTAGTGATGTACCCTTTCAGATTCTTTATGAAGGATTTGTACGTGAAGTGAATATTTGAATCCCTGAACACAACAACGTTAGCAATTAGGTGTGATTTGACTTGTTACCAAACAAGTCAAGCTTCAGAAATAGCAGAAACCAAATCAACCAACTTGGGTTGGCGTACGAGGTGATGAAATTTGCAAACAAAGTTCGACAATCCAAGAGGAGATTCTTATGTTTGTAGTAAAATCTATTAGCTCGGGAATTGACATATATATCTGCCACTCCATGCAAAGGAATGAGCCATTTTATTCCAGAAATGTATAGGGAATATTTCAGAAAACTTTGATTAGGATCCGTCCCTGAAGAGTAATCTCCAAAAATTGCATCCTACCTGCCAAAACAGGTAATCGGAAACACAACCATAAAATCATCCTTGCCGTGCAAAAGAGCTTAGAAGAACCCCCATACCGGTCTAACATTATCAACCCCATGGCCAAAGTTTGAATTAACTCTCTCAACCTTGCACGCCACCTAGATCTCTCAGCCCCTGCCTCTGAATCTGTAACCCCCTACCATCAGATGACCTACTTCTGCCGTGCAACGCCACTACCACTGAGTCGAGCCTCATCAACCTCATTGGAAACACAACATTGAGTTACACTCAACGACAGCAGCAAGCAGTGAGCACCTCCTCTCACATGGGGAGGCAACTCTATATCAGCTGGCCAGTTTGGTTCCCAAATTCATCTTCAACTCATCTAATCTAATCATTACAATTTTACTAAATTCCAACATAAAATATAATAAACAATTCAACTTTTTCAAATCTCAAAATAATAAAATCATTAAAAAATAATATTCTAACAATATTTTATTCAATTTCTAACTTTCTTTTCAACTCAACTCAACTCAACTCAACTCAACTCAACTCAACTCAATGTTTCTAAAAGCATTCTATTTACAATTGCCAAGTACACTGTCAAACAACAAAACATAGGAGACAACCCTGAAATGAAACGGGGAGAAGAAAATTAAAATTTAAAAATTAAAAATTAAAAAAAATAAAGGAAAAAGCAAATAAGCAAACACTCTATATTAAGCTAGAACACATGTACGTACATACAGGATTACAATACCATGGACATTTTGCATCCACGTTCTAGAATTAGATATATATATATATATTTATATAACACTAGCAATGCCTGATCCCGATTGATCGGCCACCAAATGTTACCGCAACACTCTCATCTTCCTCCCTTTCCTTGCTGGAAGGCAGAATAGGTAATCTTAAATTTGATGTCTGCTAAACTAAGTCAGGTGGCTCCTGCCGCCATAAAAACTTCTTCAAACCAATTCCACAGTTTTCCAGACAACAGGATTTCCACCACAAAAACAGTTTTGGTCCAGCTACATGCTGAACCATACCTTCTGCACCCAACAATCAAGCCCAGCCACCCTTATACCAAAAAGAGCAACCAGACCACAAGAAGCAGAATGGTAGCGACGCCGTGATGAATAAAACAGTAAGTAGTATTTCTACACAATCTTATATACTGCACGCAACCTCTTAAATACCAACAGGAATGTCAAACAGTTGTTGTGAATGACTGCCTGTAGATAAAAGTTAAGTCTATTAACAGTCAGAACCCACAAAGTTACTTATCTCATCCATGACAGTATAGAAGTGATTGTTGTTGGGCAACAAGTAAAAGCCAATTGTTGCCTGCTCCAGATATAGAAGTTTCACCTTTTGGCCAGCCTTCTCGAGCCCCTTGACATAAGCCAACTGCCGGTCCTGAATAAGGTCCAAACTAGCCACCACGACAAGGCTCTTGGGGAACTTAATTCCTTCAAGGAAATTACCCTTGGGACCGAATGGGTTACAAGCTGGATGGTCTCTATCTTCCCCTTCAGGTAGGAATGCTCTCCAATACCAGTCTCGGTCTTGGATAGTAACAAAGTATTTTCCATCTAGGCGCTTCTCAGATTCAGTTCTCTCTTGCCCACCAAACATAGGGTTGAGCAGTATATTGCCCAAAACTTCAATGCCTGACTCTACTGCTCTTAAAGCAACATGATGTACAATGTTACCTCCAGAACTATCCCCGGCCAAGTATATATGAACCTTCGAGTCCTTACTTTGAAGCCATGAACTGGAATTAACCCAGTTAAGAACAGCCCAACCATCATCATAAGCACATGGGTACCTGTTCTCGGGTGCACGGCGATAATTCACAGAGACCACAACAACCTTACAAATGGCCACTAGTCGGCGACATAGTGTGTCATATATAGCACTGTTTGCAGAGGAGTGAGCAAAGCTTCCACCATGAAAAAAGATTATGACCGGGACAACCTCAGCAGTCACAGGCTTTTCAAGATCAGCAATGTTGAAATGAGGCTGTTCCCCATCAGCAGATCTATAGATCCGGCTAAGGAGGCTGGTACTACGGTCAACGATTACATCAAATGAGAAAACTCCCAGAACCGGCTTTGTATTAGCTGGTACTTTCCTATCAAGGAACTCTGCTAAGTGCCGGTTGAATGTACCATCAGGGCGACGAAGAAGATTGTAAGCCAACTTGAAATTGGAGATGAGGACCCATGTGTTCAGAGGTACAACCATCTTTGCACAAAATGAAGTAGAAAAAGGAAAAACAGAACGTCACATTTCAGCATAAGATATTCACATGACAAAAAAAGTAAAGACACCTAACTGAAACATTTCCTTGTCAACTTAATCATTAAAGGGAGGATCCGTCTGCCAAGAGTGGCAGTAGTACGTGCAACAGACTCACCCTTTTTTTGGGAAACTATATGCAATTGATTCTGAAATCAGGAATAACAGGAGTAGGAAAGCCCTAGAAAACACAAAAGCAAGAAACCACTTCCATACATCTTCAAATCAAAATCATATTCCGCAAAAAAAATATCGGCTAATGCTCAACTTTCCCGAGCAAAGCATAAGCTCGACACCAAAAATAAGCAAGAAATCACCCTGACAATTTGTTCTTCATATTCTCTTGAAAACCCAAAACTCCAAAAACAAAACTGAATCAACAAAACAACAAGCTCTACTTCTTAAAAATATTATCACAAACCCATGACAACCATGTAAAAAAGAAAATACAAATCAAAGTGAAAAAAAAAATACCTTTTATTTAATATCAAAACTCCATAAACATTTGTCCCTCAGCAAGACCAAAATCAGGGGGTAAAATCTAACTTTCAAGAGCAAAACCACAACCTCAGAAACCATATCTCCAAGCATCGATAAAAAAAATTAAAATTTCTTATTTCAAATTCCCAAGTAAGACTTCCCTAGTCCCAAACTAAAAATAGCAAACAAAGAGAAAAAATAGACAGAAATAAAAGTTTCGAAAACAACTTCTCTATTCTAGAAGCCAAATACCCACGAGAACCAAAATAAGTAACAAACCCATCAAAAGCTTGCATATTTGAACTCATAGTCATCAAGAAAATGAACGACAAACAAAAAGTTGAAGCAATCCAAAATATGAACAAATCAAACAGAAATCCAGATAATAACCTTGGACTCATTGAGGTTGACTTCATTACTCGCAGCCATCACAGCCGATCCTTCAGAGAAAAGTTTCAACAGCAAAACCGCAAAGAAACACTCCAATTAAAGATCCTTCCGGAGAAACAGAGAATACCCACTTTCACGAGCCCTCCTCACATGTTCTAAACCAAACACAAGAAGCAAACCACACAAGCCCTTGATCTTATTTCTATTTTCTACTACCTCTTCCTGTTTCTACAAATTCATTATTCCAAAGCAAACAGCCCCTATTAATCTCTGTCCTTTCTCCCCCACTCTTAAGATAATGTTAAATCTCAGTGCAATAAAACAGAGAGAGAGAGAGAGAGGAGGGGGGAAGAGCATTGAATGATAAGAATAGAGGCGCATGTTAGCAAACATGTAAAGACAAATGCTAACGTACGACGGTGGCAATGCGGACGAGAGAGACGACAAAGTAAGCGGCCGAAAGAGAACTGTGGCGCGGGACCCACCTATCTAAACTATAATTTTTTTTTCTGTGATTTTTTTCCCCACCATTTTGGGGTTTTTCTATTTATGTATGATTTATGACGCAATAATAGCTTTCAGAAAAATAAACGTTTTTCTTTTCTTTTTCTCAATGTTTGCGAGAACGGAGGGACAAAACAGGGGCTTTCCGTGCGTGCGGCAGACGACAGAGCACGTGAGGACAAACGGATTCCGTCAGAATCTCGTAGGAGCTATATCAAATGACTTTTATACCCTTGTTTGTGGCTTGAATCTACGAAAGTGCCTTTGAAAGAGAGAGGCAGTTTTGTCTGTACTCATTGTTTTGTAATGTAACTAAGCAAACTTATGCTTTTGGCTCTTGGAATGTCCATAAAAGATCTCAAAATCTGTTCCTATCACCTAACTATTTTTTTTTCTTTTTCTTGTTTCTCTTTTTTTTTATATATATTTTAACAAATTATATGAACATAAAAACACTTCCAATGGCCTTTTTTAATATTTAATTTTCATGAAAAATTATAACTAAAATTTTCAAAAATATCATTTATCTTGAAATATAAGTTAAATATGAAAATTCAATAGTACTTCTACATTCACAAAATAATTACATAAAATAATCCTACAAACTAATGTGATTTCATCTGACCTGTTAGATCTACTTTATAATACAAGTAATTTTACAATTTGACAAATTACATCAAACCACATCAATTTATCAAATTAGGACCCATCATTAGGACTTTTGATCCTTAATTTTCATTTGTTAATTCCCTTCAAAATAGTGAATTCCAAATGAACTTCAATGGTCAAAATTGATTAAAAAAATGTTCAATGTTCAATATGTGTTGAGTTTATTTGCCTCATCACATGATTCCTTACCTTCAACTTTGACAACGGCTATATTGCTTTTGGCATACAAACTTTTAGTGGAACTATAAGGAAAGAATAGTTCTTCCCAAGTTTCATTACATACCCTTTTATTGTTAAATAGAAGACACTCTTCATTGCTTATAACAAAGCAAGAAACAATCTTCGTTGAATGGAACGAGTAAGGTTACTGGACTTTATGTTCCAACTCTATGATTTAAAATGAAAGGAAATAAACTTCGAGTATTTTAATGAGAATCTAACGTTGTTTTTTAATATTTATACATGTTGAGATGATTTTCAACAACGCCTATAATGTTCACCATAGTCTTCTTTAATATTAAAAAATAATCTTTGGTAATCTTAGTCGAAGATACATCCGATGGTTAGGTTAAACCAGTTTGGTCGGAAGAGTATTTTTAGCATACTTCACTATTATTTATTATTTTATCATTATTATTCAACTATTTTTTATTATTGTGTACTATTATTCACTCTTATTTAATATTTCATCATTACTTTTGACTAATTTTTGTTTACTATTTATAAAATATCTAATATCACTTTAGTACCTAAACTCAATCGTACCAATACTAATGTACAGATCATCATTATAACTCTGCATTTAAACATGCTTGGACTACAGTAATACTAAGATGGGTGAACTCCGAGTAATACTACATACAATCACTTTTATGTACTTTTTATTTATTCCATTGACATGATTTGCTGTATTAATTTTTTTAATACATAATCAATCATATCGATGGAATGCATAAAAAAAATACACAAAAATGACTTCACATAAAATTTTAAAAAAAAATATTTGTGTTACACACCGTATTGAATAGCAATAATATATACGAAAGTAATTTTAGAATCCAGATAATTTAATTTAATTTACTGAATCATAAAATATAAAAAAAAAATATTTTTTAAAAATAAAAAATAAAAAGATAAGAGGAGTAAAAGATGCCAGCCAGCTAATCCTTTGAGCTGGGGCCATTAATATTATATTTTCACCAATATCACTCGCTTTTGTTATTATTACCGATACGGAACTTAACCACTCAATTATTATCATCCGTACGTGACTTTGTTTGAGAATAAAACTCAATAGATATTTGATCTAACTCTAGTTTTTGCATTTATATATTAGTTTATACGTAGAGAGCAATTATGCCAATTTGATTTTTATTTCAAACTATAAGGCCTCATTTAGATAGTAAAAATATTTTATCTTATTATTATAATTTGTATACAAAATATAATAAATAATTTAACTTTTTCAAATTATAAAATAATATTAATATTAAAAAATAATATTCTAATAATATTTTATTCGACTTTCAACTAAAACTATCTTATCTCATCTCACTATATATTCAAATCGCAACTAAGTTTGCATAGATCGATCGAGTTATGGGTAGACGAGTTTGGTTCAATTACATTGAAAATAAACTCTAGTTCAACTCAAAATATCCAAACTTGTGGCGAGTGCTCAATTGTTTTTTTTTTTCTTTATATAATTATAAATAAGTATAGATACTTATAAAATTAACATTTAAGTTATATTTAATTGTTGAATCAAACTCAGCTCATCTTAGACTAATTATTGATAGAATCTACTATTTTTTCAAATTCACATAAAAAAGTTACATTCATCTCAACAGTTTGCTTTATATATTTCAACCTATAAAATTAAATTTATTCCAACCTAAAAAAATAAACTCGTCTCAATGGGACCTACAAAATACTACTATTCACAATTCAACTCAACTCAACATCCAAACATAGTATAATATAAAAAGTTTGAACTAGTATAATATGTGCTTTGTTTTTATAATAAATCATATGTATGTACTTTGTTTTATAGTAAACCTTATACATGTATAATATAACAAATCTTTAATCTATCACTAATATATATTATCTGAGGCAAATGAGTTGTATACTAATATGTATCATTTAACAATCACATTTAATTTTGTATTCACGAACGGCCTATTTAATAATTAAATTGAACAAAATTCAAGCTTAACCAAATTGATTTTAAACTACCAACATCCCTAGTTTTCATGGAGTGAGGACATGCTTTTTGGTTATTTTGTTAGAAATTGATGTGGTGAAAAGAACTTGATTTACTCTACTTCGTTATTGAACTTATTTTATTGAACTTATTCTCAAACGTTAATCAATTTATTCTTGTCTAGTTTCACTTGTTTGGGGGCACCTCCTTGCATAGGTGGGTCCTACCTATATCTCTTTCTACTAAAGTTATCCTTACCATTGCTCAAAGTATTAGCAAAGCATTTGTATATATGTGCATGAATGGTTCAATTCTAGCCTAAACTTCATTAACTAGACAACTAAAATCTTTCGATCCCTCGTAGCAGTTATGTTAGTTTTTGACAGTGAATTGATGTAAAAGTTGAAGGTTAAATAAAATATTATTTTTTTATATTATTATTATTTTAAATTTTTTAAAAAATTAAATTATTTATTATATTTTATACAAAAATTGAATTTTTATATATAATTTTATTTTTTAGATAAACTGATATAGTGAATTTTTATGTCAGCAATAATTTGTTGCGAAAATAGCTGTATTTTGGAGATAATGATATTTGAAGAGGGAGGGAGAGGAGGTTTTGTAATGATGACACGTGTTTAAAAAATAAGGTTCCTGATCCGACAGAAAGTGGTCCCCAATGATTCCATAAGAGCACAGGGCTTACGAATTATGATCATTGGCGAACTGTCTTCAAACTCACACTATGCCATAAGTCCTGAATCAGTGGGACCCACCAATACGAAATGGTCTTGCTTATTGCCACGTTTTTCACTTGTCCGCCCTATATCTCCATCCTCACGGGTGCATATATAGCATGTAGCCATGTACGATGGCTCGCGCCCCTTTTTTAATAGATATTTTTTAATATATTTAAATATTTTTAAAAAATATAAAAAATTACTTTCTGTTTTTAAATATAAAATATACAACCAAAATTAGTGATTTTCAATTATACCCGATATTATATTTGGAAATGCTCATATTTACTAGCGAAGTCTCTTTCTTTCTTTTTTTGGCATTTGCATTCCTAAAAATATGATTATTGGGAATCTATACTTTTGAGAATGTGACTAAACTTATGTTGAAAAATCATTGAGAATATAATGATATTTAAGGGTGTTACTCACCTTTAGCTGGCGAGCAGCCGGGGCCTCTACCTGATTTAGAGTGATTAAATCTATAAACAATCAAAGTGGAAGAGAACTTATAGAACCATTGGTGAGGGACTTGCTTTAAGTTATACAAAGACTTGAGCATCTTGCATACTTGAGAATCTCCATGTTTAAAAAACCTAGGTGACAATTTCGTGTAAACTTCTTTATCTAGATTCTCATGAAGAAAAGTATTGTTTACATCTAATTGATGTAATTCCCTGTTGTAAATGGCAGCCAAAGCAAAAAAAAAGCAAACAATAATAAGTCTTGCAACAGGAGAAAAAGTGTCAAAATAATCAATGCCCTCACGTTGAAGGAAAAATCTAGTTGCAAGCACAATTGTGTATTAATATGTGTACCAATTTAATATAATTGGTCAAAAAGTAGATTTTATTAAAAACAGTGCTAATTTAAATTTTGAATATAAATGAATCAGTATTGGTACGCAGATTAGTACGCGACTTTGCTTGTACGTAACAAAACTCCACGTTGAATATAACCCTTTGCAACCAATCGAGTCTTATATCTCTCTAAAGTGCCATCAAATTTCAACTTGCAGTTGAAAACCCATTTACAGCCAATAAGCTATTTGCTTAGAGATAAATTAGTTAAAACCCAAGTTTTATTATTTTCAAGAGCACTAATTTTAGTTGCCATTACATCCCTCCAATGAAGATGTTTGATAACTTGATGGAAAAATTTAGATTCATAAAGAGAATCAACAGATGAACAGACATATTTGTAGGAGGGAGAAAATTTGGAATATGAGAAATATGAAGAGATAGGATAAAGTATACCTAGACTGGAAGAACAATCAACCAGAGGAAAAGTAGGAGTGACTTTATTATTTAAAAGTAAGGAATAATGATAATGCTGCAAGTACTCAGGCAGCCACTATTTCTTGTAGACTTTCGAGTAGGATTAGGGTCGAGGACATTTTCTGATGTAACATGATTATGAGATAATGATGATTATATTGAGCTTGAGTAGAAAATTTGGTAGATGAATTACCAAGAGTGGATGCATAACAAAGACAACTAAAAATCTTAAGATGATATTGAGTTTTAACAAAAAATAATATCTCATGTGGTGATTTTTTTGAAAGAAAAAGTGTTGGTATTTTACGAAATAAACAACAGTTAAAATGTAATCACTTTAAAAATTTAAAAGAATATGGGATTGAAAGCGAAGAGCTCGAGCAACATTTAATATGTGTTGATGTTTTTGTTGCCCAGATGACTAACACAAGAGGGAGGGTGAATTGAGTTGTATTTAAAAAAATAATAATTATAAATCAAATATACAATATAAAATATAAACAAAATATGAAACAACAATAAATATGAAGAGTAAGGGTAAGAGAGAAGCAAACTCAGTATGTTAACGAGGTTCGGCCCCACTGCCTACGTCCTCGCCTCAAGCTACCCCTTGAGGATCCCCGAATTCACTATTCAACCTCCTTCAGGTGGAGATAGAAACCTATTACACCTTTGAACAACACCGCTACAAAGGATCCGTGTAGAACACCCTCTACACTTGCAATCACCTTACACGTGGTGATTCAACGATTCCCTGTGTAGAACACTTTCTACACGCACAAGGGTTGTACACACCCTTTTACTGATACAAGAATTGATAGTGGGTAGGATATCAGAAAACACTCCTCAATGAGTGAAATAAGAACAATACAAGCACAAACTATATCTCTCAAAATGAATAAGGGTTAAGGCTCAATGCTTAGAGAAGAGAGAATGAAAGCTTTGAATGAGAGTTGTATGCTCTTGGTGTTGTGAATGTGAAGCTCTCAAATGATCTATTTATAGGCATATGAGACTTCATATTCAAATTTAAAAAGATTCACATGTCAAAGACATCATCATTCATTTTTCAAAAATTTCAAACCTAATCTTTTTACTTTTTGCATGTGACAAAATGAGCACACTTTACTTTTCAAAAAATTCAAACCTAATCTTTTACTTTTTGCATATGACAAAAGGAGCACACTTTACTTTTCAAAATTTTCAAACAAAGGCATCTTCCTTTTGCATAAGTCAAGAAAAGCATCAATCACTTTTGAAAATATTCAAATAAAACATGCACATGTGAAAGATGACAATCAATCATCTTTAATATTTTCAAAGTTCAAACCTTTAATCATGGCATGCACATGTGAAAGATGACAATCAATTATCTTTCAAAATTTTCAAATTTAATTTTCAAAATATTCATGCACATGTGGAAAATGTATTTTAATGCTTTATGATAAAATATTAATTTTTGAGCCTTAATCCTAATTTCGAATTTTAAAGAGATTTACAACATTACTCTATGACTTTAATGTGAACTTGTTTCCTTCTTTCTCATGCTTGGTTCCTTGATGTACTTGACTCCATTGTGTGGACAAATTGAGCTTGAGACTCCTTTATTCTTTGAATTCATTTGTTATCATCAAAATCCATGTGTAAATATATAATTACACAAAACTTGAAATCTTAAGTTCAACAGTTTTCTTTCAACAATGGCATTCTGTTAAGGAGTATATACACAACTATGTTGATGTATAACTCCTTTGTTGGCAAAGAAAAACTTCATGTCAAATTCCAAAGCATTATCAATGCGAAGAGTTTTTATTTTGGAATTAAACTAAGTTCGACAAAAAAAGAAGAAAGATTACATAATAAAACGTATCTAAGATTTAGATTTAAGTAAATATATCCAAGTACATCTACTAAAATCATCTACATCAAGGAGCAAAAATATGTCCAAGGCGACAATGTCATATATGAGAATTGTTTATAATAGAATTATAATAAGGAAATGAACCATATGAAACAAATTTACAACAAGCAAAAGTGGTGCCTAGTACTTGCAGTAAATGATATAATCCTTGTGATTGCTTAGCTACTCCAATCGTCCTCCAATTGGAGAGGTCCCGAATATAACAAAAATCATGTAAGAATAACATGAAACATGATAATTGTGAAATTAATTTGTTAACCGAAATTAGATTGAATGTAAAAGCTAGAACATACAAAACATCAGTTAAAACAGAGGAATTAGAGAGTTTAATCGTGTCTATATGTGTGACTTGAGTATATGACGCATTAGGTAATTTCATAGAAATGCTGATAGAGGATTTTATAGAAGAGAAAATAGATAAGAACCAATCATGTGATCGATTGCTCCAGAACCAAGGATCCAAGATTGGGGTTGAAAAATATTTCTATTGATTTTAAAAAGATGGAAGTAGGCCTGAAAACCGACCCTACCGGTTCGATTTTGCACCTAACCGACAACCGACCGTTCAAGGGGGTGGAACCGGCCGGAACCGATTCCGGTCGGTTCGGCAGTTTGCCGAGGAAGGGGACGACGGCAGAGGTAGGGGCCGGCGTCGAGCTGAGGAAGGGGAGACGAGACAGTCAGACGGAGGCTTCGAGCTGAGGAATGGGACGACAGCAACGATAACCGAGAGGAGTGAAATCGAAGGGGATGGTGGCAACGGCAAGGCAGAGGCAATGGAGGCTGGAGTCTGCCGTGACACCGTTTGGAGAACCGAGAGGAGAGATAGAGAGTGCAGAGAGGAGTGAAATCGAAGGGGGAAAGGCCAAATTGGCCTTTTTAACCAAATACAAAACGGCAAACAGTGCCGTTTACTTTATTTTTTTTAAGAGTTAAACATTACAAAACGACGTCGTTTCACTCACTTGAGTGAAACGACGTCTTTTTTTTTTAATATAAAAAGGAAATACATATATATATATAACATTTCGATCGGTCGGTTCATCGATTTTTCCAGAGGCAAACCGTAGACCAAATCTACCGAAGTCGGTTCATGTGAATTTCTCTCGACCACCGACCTGTTCTTCGCCAGTTCCGGCATCCTGAGGTCGGTTTAGGTCGGTTGCTCGGTTTTATGTACACCCCTAGATGAAAGAAAGAGTAATTGAAATACCTGAAAATGAAGGGGCAAATGAAATAGATGGTACATATGAATTAGATGATGCATAAATTGTACCTGCTTGATTCACAGAAGAAACATTAGGTTGATTTTAAAGAAATGTAATGAGCTGTTGACATTGCTCGTGAGAAAATGAAAAATTTTGAGTTAAAACTAAATCAGAAACAGATTGGTTAGCAGTGACCTGATTGACAGTAAGGTTTCGAGACTTTGGTTTGTATCTAGGTGGATATTCATGAATCTTGTAACATTATCAATAGTATGACCTAATAAGCCACAATTTGAATAGT
This sequence comes from Carya cathayensis, assembly GCA_011037825.1. Lineage (NCBI taxonomy): Eukaryota > Viridiplantae > Streptophyta > Magnoliopsida > Fagales > Juglandaceae > Carya > Carya cathayensis. The sequence goes on along the minus strand of QGSO01000357.1, from coordinate 223,582 downwards.
AGGATCGATCTTTTCGAGTAACAGAAGGATTGTCATTTCTTGATCCATTAGATCCAGTAGAACCACGATTAGAATCACAATTACAAAGCATAGCAACAGATTCATTAGAAGACAAAGAGTCATAAACTATTTCTCTTTGTTTTTCTTCTTAAAGAATGAGAGAAAAAACCTTATTAATTGGGGGAAACGGGTCAGAAAGTAAGATTTGACTCCGTAAATGAGCATACGTCTCATTGAGCCAATAAAAAACTATAGGACATGATCTTCCCAACTATTTTCTTTATAGCTCCACACGAACATGGAGGTAGAGGACGGAAATGAACCATCTCTTCTCAGCAACTTTCCAAACGTGTAAAATAAGAACTTATATATGAGTTTTCTTGAGTCAAACAGACAACATTCTTTCAGATCTGAAAAATACGAGGTGGGTTGCTTTAAGCAAACCTCTCATTCAGATTGTTCCACATCTCCTTAATAGAGTCAATGTAAATGACTGAAGCAACAACCTCCTTCGACATGGCGTTGAGCAACCATGACAAAATGATCATATTATGCCGGATCCATGCATTGTGCATTGGATCAGTAGAGGGAGGTGGTGGTAAAACACCATTAACAAAACAGAGTTTGTTCTTGACAATAAGTGCCATAGACATGGACAGATTCCATGTAAGTTAGTTGTCTCCATTGAGTTGTTGAGAAACAAGAATCGCTCCTGGATGATCACCGTTTTGGAGATAGAATGGATTAGAATAATCCCCAGAGGTATGGCGATAGGTTGCGGAAGAAGAAGAAGGAAAAGCGTCAGAGGCGTGAGCCATGAGAATCAATGCTTAGGGTTAGGGTTACTTTACTTTTGATACCATGATAAGAGAAAGAATGCTAGATGATGTGGAAAAATCTAGAACTTGTATATTGTATTCCTTTAAAAAGTAAAAGCCAATAATATATAGTAAAATAATCTTGGTACACTAATAGGTTGGCCCTCAAGCCATTCGCCCCTAGTCCAAATTTCCACCATTTGATACATAATGAGAGAGAGAGGATTTGAGATATTTCGGGGCGGTGACAAGACGGAGGGAGTTTGAGCTGTGATAATGAGAGAGAGAGAAGGCAACTATCGCCATGGGGAAGGTTGAAGATTCTTAACCTAAAACAAAACAAAGTTGTTTTGGAGAGTTTTTAACTTCTAAAAAAGATGTCATTTTGTTAGTTTGTTTTAAATATATGTAATAAATAAATATATATATATTTATGAGAAATTCTACATAAAAATCTTACACCATATATCTCTATCTAATCAATATGTGATTTGTTATTTTTATTCTTTTATCTTAATGTTTAAATAATAATAATAATAATAAAAGACAAATCACATGTTAATTAGATAGATATGTGTCATATAAGACTTCCTTATAACATATATATATACATATCTAACCAGGCGGACGGGTGAAACCCAATCGGCCCTAGCATTTTCCATGGGAAAGCGCTTACCGTATGCGAGCATGGCAGGCAGGTGTTGCTGGCAGGGGCTTGGCGGGCCGGCTATGGCCCTAACGATTTTTATTACAATATGACATTCTTATATTCGGTTTGAGAAAAGATATTTACAACCGTGAATTATGTAACCGTCGCGTAATCATTTTGAAAAAAAGTGAATAAAATATGAAACCCACATGAAAAAACGAATTTTTTTAATAGTGAATCCCACTCTTTCAAAGAAACGGCTTTTACGCACTTTACGATTATATGTAGCATTACTCATTTTGTTTATATCTAATAATCCTGGAGGAATCATCTGTTCTAAACTATATAATGTATTTTTGAGATATATTTTTTATATTCTTTATTTCAACAAGTAAAAATAAAATAAAAAATCAATTACTAATGTAAATTTGTTGATGAAATATCAGCATAAAAGTGATAAAAGTTTATTAAGGCTCTCTTTGATTGAAAGTTGATTTCAACTCATTTAATTATTATAATTTTTCTAAATTTTTACACACAATATAATGAACAATTCTTTTTTTTTTCAAATTGTATAATAATAATAATATTAAAAAATAATATTTTAGTAATATTTTATTTAATTTTCAACTTTAATATCAATTCATCCCACTAAACTCACTATTCAAATCTCACCTAAGCTAAATGATGTTCAACAAATACCAACATCCAAACGAACTTCCAAAAAAGTTTATGAAAAAAATTAAAAATCCATCTACTAAAGACTAATAATAAATAGTGGACTGATCCGTGCATATAAGAGAACTTGAATCACATAGTTATATTTGTACTCATATATAAGCCTTATATATATATATATAATTATCACATGTCAAATAAGAAAATGACACACATACAATCATTTTATAACCATTTATATAATTATGTTTTAAATCAGATGTATTTATGTAAAATAAATTGTGAAAATAATTTCTTTCTACAAAAATACATTTAATTTAAAATATAATTATAAAAAGATTGTATATATATATTGTTACTCTTATCTCCTTTAAATGTGAGTTAGAATGGGATTCGAATTCCCATAAACGCATGGATTTTCTCGTAAATTCAGATTTTCTCTTAATATGAGAATTACAAAAAATTCTTTTATATATATATATATGAACAATATTACATATAGTCTCTCTTTAGAGACTGCAACGCAGTCATAGACAATTTTATCTTTAAAATTATTAAAATATTCCTCGTAAAATGATATTTTTTCTCTTTTAATAAAATGTCTATATATACAGTTCCCACTTAAGAACTACAAATAAAATTTATATATATATATATATTTTGATCTTATAAACATCACTTTATAGCCTGAGATCTACTTAGAGGAGCATTTATTTAGAAGGATGCATGTATTGCTAGAAGTAGATATCATTTCTTTCTATCGTGGCATGAGAAAACAACGACATCATGATATACATGTCCACTTGATAAAAATAAAAAATAAAATAAAATAATAATAATAATAATAAATGAAAGTAGAAAGCTAGGAAACAAAATTAACATAGGATTACCTCTTAGTTTACGTTTTAAGATTTTCATCTTATCTCATTTAATATTTTTTTAAAAATTATTTAAATATAATTATTTTTAAATTAATTATTACAATTTTTCTAAACTTAAAAAAAAAATTCAATTTTTTTTTTAAATTCTCATAAGATCTAAGTCTCCAAACTTATCTGTTTAAAAAAAAAAAAAAAAAAAAAAACTCTCCAAACTTATCCTTATTTCAGCTGCAGTGACTGCACCCTCGTCATCGATGTTGTCTCATAAAAAAGTGGTCATGTTTGTGCCACGCTATCCACCTCTTTTTGAGAATTCTTTTTCACTCCAAAAGGATATTCCCCATGCACTTCCAAAGGTAATTCCATCTTATCCTTAAAAAAGATTTCATAAATTCAATAATCATCTTTTGAACAAAACCTAAATTTATAAATTAGAAAAACAAAATTTAAAAAATAACTTATAAAAACAATATAATTTTATTAAAAAAATCCTAAATTTAAAATAGATTTATATATAAAAAATATACTTAAATCATGATTAATAAATTTTTACCCATTGTCAGAATGAAGCAGGCCAATTAAAAAGTGTTACATTTTTGTTTGAAAGAAAATGAGGGTGCAGAGTACGGGTAATGAAGGAAAGCAGCAGGCATCTTGTTCTCAGGTCACTGTCAATGAACATCAGTGTCAAAGGGCTACGTTTGGGGCAACTTTACTTTAATATTAATATTATTGCAGCACACAGAGAGAGTGGGGGCTTTGGAAGCAATGCAGTGGCGTTATGTCAACAAGTAGGAACAGTTTTGGGATTCTTCATGTGCATATATGAATATGATCCACTCTCCTTCCAACTAAAGAAACAAAAGATCTCTAGAAAACTTCCTTAATTGTGTTGTATGGACCAGATTTCAACACCTCCTCATCCTTTCCCCTTTGGCTTTCTTTTCCTTTTGGCTTCTTCTGCAGTTTAGGCTGTACCTCGCCCCCCACCTCTCCCTCTGTCCTTGGGTCGACATAGCTGCATGCATGGCCTCCTACTCCTAGTTAGTTTCACATTCCTGGTCTGTATTTTCTTAATTAGGGGTCAAAACTTGGGTGATTTTGAGTTGTAATTCTCTTTCACTTTTGGTTAGGAACTTTTGAGCTTCTTGTTCCCAAGCTGTCACCTTTATGTTATATTCTTAATTGTCCTTTTGATCTAAAACTTGAAAGAGCTCTCCACAAAATCTCCATGGCTGAATCAAAACCTAATATATAGCCACTTTGCATATATGGGTCAAGAGTTCAAGACCTTATTCCCAAAATAATTTTCTATGAACCATGTCTAAGGTTCGTGTGATGGAAGATTTACATAATTTCCAAAGGACCGACAGGCAAAGAAGTCCTCAATATCACTGTCAAGAGAATTAAAAAAAAAAAAGGAAGTTAAATAATTGTCTTCCCCACCTTTCTTGATGGCTTACCTAAAAGCATATAGGGATTATTGATAACTAAAAAAATTTGAATTTTTCAAATTATTAAAACATGGAATATTGCATGTGTTCTAGAATCATGATTAATGATCAGGGAACCAATTATTAAAAGTATTTCATATTTGCTGCAGAGTAATCATAGATCCTCTAATCTGACCAATAAAGATGTTGCTGACAATATGGTTTGGATTTTTAATAATAAATTAATATATAATGATTTTATACGCAGTCATTTTTATGTATTTATTATGTATTTTATTAATGTGATTGACTGCATCACTTTTTTAATAAAAAATAATTAATTTGGCTAATCACAATAATGAAATGCGTAAATAGTATTTAAAAATGATTGTATATAACAAAACTAAATTATATATTTTATAACAAAAATTTTTTTTTTAAAAAAATAAATTAATATATAACAATTTTATACGCAATTATTTTTATGTATTTATTATGTATTCTATTAATGTGATTGACTGTATCACTTTTTTAATAGAAAATAATTAATTTGACTATTCACACCAATTAAATGCGTAAATAGTATGTAAAAGTGATTGTATATAACAGAACTAAATTATATATTTGATAACAAAAAATAAAGATTTTTAAAAAATAATTTTGTTCAATGACAGCAACATGATCATATGGAAACACTGCCATCAAATGTGGGGTACACTTTTTAACATAAGCTACTTATGTTAATTAAATAATTATGTCATCCATCATTATGTATGGTTCAGTTTTGTTAGAAAAAAATAGTACATTGTAATTTAGGGTGAGCAAAAACTTCATTAAGAGGGGCCAAGCTCCCATTTTCCAACAAAAGATCCTAATGAGAATGTTGTTGACAATAGATTGAAAGAGAACAGAAATTGGGAAGTTGGAATCTTGTTTGATGGGCTCCCCTATTTATTTATTTACTATTATTATTATTTTAACTGTAGGAATATAATCTACTAAGTGCATAGTTGCTGGATATCACTACTGAGAGGCAGAGGAGTTTTGGAATAGTTTGATTGATTTGACAAAGGAACTCAAGCTTTCCAGTATCTTCTACATGGGCCCAATGTATGGCCCATTATTATTACCATTATTAGTTTCTGTTGCGGCTTGAACTAGGGATGGAGAAATAGCACCAGGTTTCAGTTCAGCCATNAATAAATTAATATATAATGATTTTATACGCAGTCATTTTTATGTATTTATTATGTATTTTATTAATGTGATTGACTGCATCACTTTTTTAATAAAAAATAATTAATTTGGCTAATCACAATAATGAAATGCGTAAATAGTATTTAAAAATGATTGTATATAACAAAACTAAATTATATATTTTATAACAAAAATTTTTTTTTTAAAAAAATAAATTAATATATAACAATTTTATACGCAATTATTTTTATGTATTTATTATGTATTCTATTAATGTGATTGACTGTATCACTTTTTTAATAGAAAATAATTAATTTGACTATTCACACCAATTAAATGCGTAAATAGTATGTAAAAGTGATTGTATATAACAGAACTAAATTATATATTTGATAACAAAAAATAAAGATTTTTAAAAAATAATTTTGTTCAATGACAGCAACATGATCATATGGAAACACTGCCATCAAATGTGGGGTACACTTTTTAACATAAGCTACTTATGTTAATTAAATAATTATGTCATCCATCATTATGTATGGTTCAGTTTTGTTAGAAAAAAATAGTACATTGTAATTTAGGGTGAGCAAAAACTTCATTAAGAGGGCCCAAGCTCCCATTTTCCAACACAAGATCTTAATGAGAATGTTGTTGACAATAGATTGAAAGAGAACAGAAATTGGGAAACTGGAATCTTGTTTGATGGGCTCCCTTATTTATTTATTTATTATTATTATTATTTTAACTGTAGGAATATAATCTACCAAGTGCATAGTTGCTGGATATCACTACAGAGAGGCAAAGGCGTTTTGGAATAGTTTGATTGATTTGACAAAGGAACTCAAGCTTTCCAGTATCTTCTACATGGACCCAATGTATGGCCCATTATTATTACCATTATTAGTTTCTGTTGTGGCTTGAAGCAGGGATGGAGAAATAGCACCAGGTTTCAGTTCAGCCATTCTTATCTTTTGCTCTTGATATATATATAATTTGTTTTCATTTATCTGCTGTTAAGTCTCATACCCCATCCCCCAAAACCGAAAAATAAATAAATAAATAAATAAATAAAAGTATATGCAATATCGAAAGAAATTTATAAACTAAAGCGGTTTCATATTAGGACACTGCTACGCCTATTGCTAGGGGCTCCCGCTAGGCAAATTTTTTTTTTTTGTTTTTTGGTTTTTTTTTACATCATTTTTTTACACTTACATATTTTTAAAAATAAAAAATTATAAAATTTTTAAATAATAATTTCTTAATTACTAAGAAAAAAAACTCAAAAAAAAAAGGGAGCGGTAAGCTCCAGTGGGATCCCAGCATTTTCCTTCATATTATATGTTGGATTTATTTTACCAAAAAAAAAAAAGTTTTTTTACACCATTCAACTTACCATTTTGCCCAAAATCCCAGTGGTAAAAAAAAATGTATTGGTTTTTGGGGGATATGCTCAGAGTGTCCTATTTTTTAAGAGCCCAATGTGTTGGGGCAATGAGTTGTGGGTATAAATGGTATGCCAAATAAGAGCACTAGCCATTGCCAAGTCTAAAATGAAACTCTAATGTGGTCTTTTAGTTATAATATAAACTTTTAGTTAGACTAGTCCACATTGAACTAGCTATTTTAAATTTTAAATAATAATATAATATTATATATTTTAATAATATTTGTTAATTGTTTTTCTAATATTTTACAAATACACTTCATATATTAATTAATAACTTTATTAAAAAATAAAATCATTATTTTAGAAATATATTTTCATAGAATATCAAAGTTTTCTCAATAAATATATCCCTGCTATATTAGAAAATTATAAAAAATAGTATACATTTTTACAATAGATATATCCATGCTATATTAGAAAATAAATTTTTTTTTTTGAAATATCCCTGCATGTGATTGTAAAAGGAAGGAAACTTTTTATGTAATTTTGGTCTTTGTACAAGAGGAAAGCGTGAGTGAGTGTGGGTCTTAAAAGATAAAATAATAAAATATAGGTTTAAAATTTGTACAAGAGCTCTCCAAGTATGATGAGGAACTGAAATTTACTATAGATAAAATCTTAAATTTCTTATATATGGCTAGTCCAATGCAGGGGAAAATAAGATTTAATTTCAAAATTTTAGACTTACATTATGCAATGTCTAATTTATTGCCAATGCTCTAAATGGACCTCATCCTATTCATGAGGTGGTGGAGCTTAGGGGCCTTGTTTAGGGTAAGGTAGGCTCCTGGACCATGGTCTTTATTTATGGTATCCAGAAATTTTGGATCATAGCTTTGGGTCATCCTTGCAGTCCTCAATTGCCTTTTTTTTTTTTTTTTGGTTCAAACTCATTTAATAAAAATAAAAAATCTTGGAACCTTATTTGTAAAGTAAAACATATATTTAGTGTGATGCTTCCAAAAAGTACTAAGATTTATTTGGATGTTAAAAGTATTACAAATTCTATCATTTATAAATAGTAATAAAATAATAATAAATAATAATAAAGTTGTTTGAGAATAATTGTATTTCCAAACAGACCCTAAATCTCATAATTATTTTTTATAATAATTATCAAGTCTCATATTAGTTGAGTGAATTATAAAATAATTATAAATCTAAAATAAATATTTATGTGATTTTATAAATCACAATAATTTGTTCTAAATTGTTCATTGATAATCAATAACTCTATAGGTTAAAACTAAAAGGATTGTTTTATATTACATACATCTCCTTTTTTGCCAAATAAATTAATATTTTTTGCATTTATTTTTAATTCCTTCAAGTGTTAAATAATTTTTTTAATAATAATGATCAATATATTTGATATCTATAAAAAATGGCCAAAAAAGAAAAAAAAACCAAGGATATCACTTGACTAGTACCGACGTCGTTTTAACACCACTGACTGATTCGAAACAAGCCGCGAAAACGAAAAACCAAAAGTAAAAGTAATTAAAAAAAAGAGCGGGCGCCACGTCGGTAATCCGCGTGAATGCATTCTCCACCAATAAGCTCTTACGCTCACCGCCTATATAAACACATCCTCCATTTCTAAAAGCCAGCATTGCCTTTCCTGCCATCCACCAACAAAGAGAAGAAAATCGCAAAGGCTCTAGGGTTAGGGTTTTCCGTGGTATATCTCTTTTACTACTTCGTCCGGTTTTCGATTATCCTCCGGTGAGATGAGTTCGACGGGAGCTGGTGGTGGTGCGTCTACAAAGGGAGGTAGGGGCAAGCCGAAGGCCTCGAAGTCTGTGTCCAGGTCGCATAAGGCTGGTCTTCAGTTCCCGGTGGGGAGGATCGCTAGATTTCTCAAGGCTGGCAAGTACGCCGAGCGTGTTGGTGCCGGAGCTCCCGTCTACCTCTCGGCTGTGCTCGAGTACCTCGCTGCTGAGGTTCGTTTATTCGGGTTTGAGTTTGGTTTGATTTTGAATGATGGACCGAAATTGCGGTTTTTTTATATTAACACTGTGTGGTTGGTTTCCTACGCACAATATCTAAGGGCTTTGTTTGGTTTGGTTTTGATTTATATAGTTCTGATTTGATTGATTTCTTGGTGATCGGATTTTGTAATTCTGGCATAGGAATTGAATTTTTATTTTGATTAATTAGGTTTATCATCGACGGCTGTTCATTGGATCAGATTTCGATCGGTTTAGAAAGAATATTTACTTTTTGTTTGTAGGTCATTGATATTGATATGGCTTTTTTCATTTTATGTCATCTGTGGAATCAGATTTGTGAAATGACAAGCTTCCTGTTTTAATTTTTCGGACTGTCAACTCATATCCATCCTTTTCATATGGAATTATTTTATTTTTGGTGTGAAATTTGACGGAACTATTATTCTGTCATGTTTGGATAAACAGGTGTTGGAGCTTGCTGGGAACGCAGCAAGAGACAACAAGAAGAACCGTATTGTGCCGAGGCACATCCAGCTTGCTGTGAGGAATGACGAGGAGCTGAGCAAGCTATTGGGGTCTGTGACCATTGCCAACGGAGGTGTTTTACCCAACATCCACCAGACTCTTCTGCCGAAGAAGGTTGGCAAAGGCAAAGGCGATATTGGATCTGCTTCTCAGGAGTTCTAAGGACTTTCAATTCTCTTTCGTTTCATAGTGTGTAATATATACCTGCTTTGCAATTTTGTACCCGAGCTATTGGGAAATTTTCTTCTTGTTAATGAAATCAATCAAATTAGCTTTTTGATTCTCTGCGTTTGAGGCATTTTAAATATTTTTTGGATCGTTTCCTCTTTTCTCGTCCTTGTCAACTAAAGATTGTATTTGAGAGAGTTAAAAACATAAATGACATTCCACTTAGATTACAGATTCAATTTAGTGTGAGACTATTTCAGAGCATAGATATGATTAATTCTCCAAATCTCAATGTACGGTATATTTCAAACTTTAGTATATGTGGGACTATATCTCAGCTTAACGGCATTGATATGCCTGCAATTCAGCCTTCGACAATCCTTAAACTTGGAGCTTGATCCAATTATTCAAAAGGGTTCAGAAAATGGAAATTGGCATCTGCTGGATAACACAATGGGAACCAACTCATGTGGAGCATGAAGGCCGAAGAACATGCCCCCGCCCATCAAAGATTCAAAAGTACGTCATTGATTAATGCTTAAGCAAAGTTTTAGGCTTTTACACATGTAATCGTAATTATTTGCTTATGAATTGAGGAAGTGCGGGACTTGTATAGGCAAATGTTCATCAATAAAATGAATAGAAATCTCCCCCCATCACTTTCTCGAAAGGGATTTTTCTTCAGACAGGTTCATTGTTGCACTTGCGTGCATGGAATTACAAGTAAGGAACAAAAAGCTGATAGATTTTTGAATTACGGCCGAAATGGCTCAAACAAGTAAATTGAGTTCTTTTCAGACTCTGTTAAGCTCTGTTTTGAATCCCGCAAACTTATCTATGGATTTAACTATATGATTAAACTTCGTGATCTAATTCGAGCAGACAAGAATTCAGGAAAATTGGACATGTTCAGCCCCCATGATATCTTATATGATTATATCCTGCTGCGTAACTAATTAGATCACGAAGAACAACATAGCAACTAGGAATTGCAAGTTAGTAATTGGAATTTTTTCTTGAACCGTACTCATGTCCACTCTCTTCGGGGCACGGCGGTGATTGTTTTGAAGCCTGAACATCTACCCATCCTTCGACAGACCTAAAAGTAACAACTATGTTAGATGCCAGATGGTATGATTGGATCAATGATCAAACAATAAAGAAGAAAGATCTAAATGCATAAACAGTGTCATTTTGCTTAAACAATGAACAGATTTGCTACATGCAACTGCAGTGTGAAACTATTGAGGAATAGGCTGTCACGTCAGCCGTTAAAAACAAAAAATTAAATGAAACTTTGTCTTCTCGGTAGAGACCCACTCGGTTTGCTTCTTGGTTTTACTACTATGAAGATCTCAAATTTCTCACTCACGCTAGCTGCATTTTTGGGAATTATCCATATATTAAATTTGGGAGAACTTACACAATAGACATCCACCCACATCCCCCCAACTTTGTTTAGAGGACCAATGATCACTCTCCATGTAACAGATGTGGTCAATCTAGGGGTGAATTCGCCTTTGAGTGAGTCAAGTGAAATTTCAGTCTTGATTGGTGGTGCATCTTGAAGTAATGAGAGAATGACATAGTTGGAATCTACCTACTTGTTGTGACAATGCTGAATTTTCAATGACATGAGTGAGATCGAGATTCCAATCAATGATTTTACCGATTTGAGGATTTCTTGTGGTCATGTTGCCATTCAAATCTAGATTATTCAGTACTAGGCTATAAAGACAAACATGTTTAACATTCCAATGTTAAAAAGTGTACTGGGCAGATATTCAAAATACTTCTCCGGTCAAGATAAAGATGCACACTCACTCCAAGAATGTTGGTAAATCAAATAAAGCTCGTGTATGGTGATTAATCATTCTAATCTTTAGTTTGTATAGTTAAGGTTATCTACATTTGGTTGAAGCACATATCCTATATTATCACAATCATATCAGAAGCTATAAAAACCACGAAGAAGATTGATATTACAAAGCCAACAAAACCAGAAAACACTCATTTGTCTATATCTTTTAATCTTATACATGGCTTCCAACAGTTGTTCTTCTACCTCTCAAATTGAGAGGTCTAACTCTATCTTCTGTCTTTGAGACTCTTGACCAATATTTGACAATTATATGTAAAAGGAACATGTTGTTGGTTGGTTATATCAATTATCATATTTTCTACATCTAGTCTTATCCCCTTTTGTATCATTATCAAAGCATTAAACTGTAAATATTCACAATATAATTAAAAATATTGCTTCAATGGTCAAAAAAGAAAGTCCCAAACAACCTGTTGCATGTGTTTAAAAAGTAACATGGAGTAACAGTTAGGGGTTCATGTTTAGTTGTTATCTTTCTCTTAATTGTGAATCATTAATAGTGATCGGCCATTTTAATCTTATTTTTTGAAAAAGAAATATTTAGTTCGAGAATTTTTACAAAATTAAATTTACAAATTAATATAGTTTGGTGTAATACAATAGATTGCAAAATTTTTTCTTATATAAAACAGATCTAATGCATCTCATTTAACCATGTCAATTTATGAGTTCTATTTTTGTGAAACATGGTTGTGAATCTAGTATTCCTATTCTAAAAATAATCCAAGTCGAAGAGAGTGCCTCTCCAATAATTTAAATAAATTGGATACTATAATTCTCAATTGGTCAAATTAATTAGTCATATGATATTTTCTCTATCAGCTCTATCATTTGCATCCCCCATTTCATCATCATATGGCAATTTATAATAATATTTCTAGAGTAACTTTTAGTCTTTTTTATTTCTTTAACTTGTCCTTAGGTTAAAAAAAAAATATATAGATTTCACACCAATTTATAAGATTTGTCCCGATTTTAAAGTAATTTTCACCTTTTTTCTATTAAATTTATTCACGTAATTAAAATACTAACATGACACTCAATGGTCACGCCGGAACTAGCTAATTAAAAACACAATTAGCTTTAATAAACTAAAAATGAATGTCAACATGTTACTTTAACAAAAAATAAAAAAAATATTAAAATAAAAGAGAAAAGGTAAAATCAACTAACATTTAAAAAATTAACCAAAATTTGAAAAGCACGATTTTTTTAAAGAAAACTATTAAATAATAACCTAAAATTAAAAAATAAAATGAAATTAGAAAATAGGCTAAAATACTATCTTTGCACTGTTTAAACTACCAAAACAACTAATTTGTAGTACTATAAACTATTCTCAAGATTGATGAAACATTAGATATGAAGTGAAATCTAAAATCTGAATCTTACAAATTAAGTTATATTATGTGAATAGTGTGTGATACAAAGGCTTTCAAATAGAATTATTATACATATTATATATATAAATTACCAAAGCATAAAGATTTCTTGGAGTAAGCCAGGTTTGAAGCAAATAATTTTGTCACGTTTTCACCTCAAGGAAGAAAAGAAGCCATTGATTCAATTCGATGTTGGCTTTACTTGAAGAATGATTTTTCAAGTGTTTTGGTTAATTCCATCTAATTAAAGAAAATGATTAAAAACCAGAACATATTTCTTGTTTACAACACCTTTACCAGATGTCGATCTGGATTTTTATTCCTACACAAACGATGCTTCTTGGATTCCCCATTACTGTATATATATATATTTATATATATATATATATAGATATAATTTTGGATCGAACACATAGAAGTAGAGTCGAATGCTATATATAAAAATAGTTAGAAAAAAAGTTAGAAGATTATTATTGTCTCTTTTTATTGGGATTGCCTGGCACATATTCATTATACTTGTACTATATTAATGTATAACTTAATCTTATTATAAACTTGTACTTAAGTGCACAGTGCAATGCAATGCAGGTCTTGATTGTGCTTGGCACACATAATGCCATGCACAATGTGCATAACAGGTGCATGTTGTTGTGCACCTGGGAGGCTTGTAGTAGCCCTCCGCGAGTAGTTCATGGTGGTTATGTGTCTCTCTTCGTGTGGCTCTTCGGCATGTTGATAACGATGGTTTTCATTTGCCATAGGGAAGACGTGGGTTGTTGGGTTCGATGATGGTGGTTGCTTTGGCTTCGATGTACTAGTGCAGGCTCACAGTGGTCTGGCAAAGTTAGGCTTCTTCGTTAGGTTGGTGAATGTGAGAGGAGCATGCCATTTGTAACGTCCAAATAGAAGACCCAAACCACATAACCTATACTCCAAAAGGACAAGTCAATGATACAATTAGAGTCCCATTAGAACCTTATAAAAAGCAAAAACTTTTCCTTCCCAAGCAATGTGGAATCCCATACATCTACCCTTATCTTTATTATATGGAGTACTACAATCCATTTGTAATGCCTCAATGGAAGGTCCAAACCACATTGTCTATAATTTAAAAGGACTAGTCAATGATACAATTGGAGCTCAATTGGAATCTTATAAAGAGCAAAAAATTCTCATTCCTATGCAATGTGGAATCTCATAAACTACCTACTCTTATCCTTATCATATGGGGTCTCACAATCTACCCCTCTTAAATTTCCGACGTCCTTGTCAGGCCATTCCATCGTAGGTGGCACAGCTTAAGTCCCATATTTTTTTTGGGATAAGCTCTGGTACCATTTTGATGTAACACCCAAGCCTAGGGCCCAAGCCCAAGACTCGACTTGTGCCCACGAGGAGCCCAGCCATGGGGCCACATGATGTCGTTCTGGGTGAGTACCCTTTCTCCTTTTCAGTTTCTTCTTGTCGGAACTCCTTCCTTCCCATTACCCCTTTTCCCCGATTCACACTCCCCATTCCTCTACCAATTACTTCAATCGGTTTCTTCCCTCCCCTCAAAGATTAATTCCTCAACATATTTCCTCTCATATTTTTTAACTCCCTCGCTATGCTCATCTTTCCCCAGGTACACCTCTCTCTCTCTCTCTCTCTCTCATGATTCTTTAGTTGACATCACTTAACGGACAATGCTATTGCCGTTCGTGAAGCCCGTCACTGACAAACTCCAACCTCACACGACACCAAATGGTAACCACCATGGCACATTGCAGTCTTCATCACAAAGTACCCCATCATGGATTCTTCCCTTCCGTCGTTGCCCAAAGGCACCTTGCTCTACCGCTTCCCCAAATCATATAGCTTATATTTTAAAAAGGCTAGTCAATGATATAATTAGAGTCCTATTGGAATCTTATAAGAGCAAGAATTTCTCAATCTCAAACAATGTGGAATCTCATATACCATTTACTCTTATACTTATTATATGAGGTATCTCAACTTGGCTACCCGACTTCTCTCAACAAGTAGGACTAGTCACTTGGTTGCCTGACTTCTCTTAGCAGATGAGACAAGTCACTTGGCTGCCCGACCTCTCTCAATAGACAGGACAAATCACTTGACTGCTTGACCTCTCTCAACAAGCAGTGACAAGCAGTGACAAGCAGTGTTTTGAATACTGTACCGATCAAGGTATTGGAACGAAATATTTCGGTACCGGTACCTTTTCGGAATAGTCGATATATGAATAAATTATATATAAATACATATATATAAATTATAAATAGTCTGGTCTAAATTGTGGGTCAAAAAATAAGCTTGTAGTTTGAAGAAATGAAAAAAAGAAAAAGAAAAAAAAGTAAAAACCGAAATATGGGCATGTACGGGCCAAAATATTGGCCGGTATTTCCATTTTTCTATATTGGCTAAACCATGGAAACGAAATATTTCGAGCGTACCAGTTGGTACTAGGCCTAGGCTCCGACTCCGACTCTGACTGGAGTCGGAAACGGAAGGTCGCTCCGACTCCGGCTCCGACTTGGAGTCGGAGTCCGACTCCGATCGGAGGTCGGAGGTCGAAACTCCGATCAGAATTCCGAAAACTTCCGATCGGAGTTGGGCTCCGAACTCCGACCGGTCCGATTCTGATATATTTGGACCCGATTGGTCCAATTCCGAGGGCTAAACTAAAATATATATATATATACATATATAATACATATTACATCTTTCAAAAACTCCTATACATTGTTCAAAACATTTTGAAATACAATCCATTTCGAACATCTTCCAATACAAAAATAAAAACATCTTCCAATACAGAGCTTCTCCAAAACATCTTCCAATACATCGTGGTTTGTTGTTGGTGATACCTGAAATTAAATAAAAAGTCACAACCAATAAAAAAAAAATGATTCAGAAAATTTATTATTGCTAAAAATAAAATTTAACTGCATATTTCTCACCAATAAAATTTAAAGGGAGTTTATCAACTTAGCCACACTCCAAGTATCAGTCATCAGCAAGTATGTTAGGGTTCACAATTATATCTATAAAATCATAAAAAGTATAAAGTTAATAGATTTATGAAATCATAAAAAGATTTAAATAAATTAATTCAAATACTCAAATAAAGTTACCCAATTCAAGCTTATAGCTATCAGCATCAAAGCCAATGGTATCTAGTCCAATGAGCGTATCACTTAACCAGTTTTGTGTGCAAACGAGGGCCTCCACAGTTGACGGTGACAATGAACTCCGGTAAGAATCCAATACTCGACCTCTAGTGCTAAATGCGGACTCAAAAGCAACCGTAGTGATAGGAATGGCTAGCACATCTCGGGCAATACGAGAAAGTATCTGATACTTGGTGGAATTAACCTTCCACTAAGTTAATAGCTGAAATGCATCGCTAGGTGCCTCGACCTCTTCCATAAAATACTGTTCAATCTCAGAAGTACACTGCATAATATTCCTCGTTGCAACGAGTTGATGATATTGATTCACAATATTGTAACCTCGACGTGGTGGATGTAATGAGTCATCTGAGCTACGGTCATCGAAGAGAGGTGTTGGAATCGAGTGTGAGGTGCCCGCTACAGATGAAGGCTGACCACTATTGTTGTAGTGGGAATATAAGTCATCAAGATCATTTTTAAGCATTTTAATAAACCGTGCAGCCTTCACTACCCCCATTGTGGAATTTGCCCAAAATTCTATCAAGGCCAACTTATATCGGGGGTCAAGAATCACAGCCACAAAAAGTAATCTATTTATTTTCTCAACATCCCCCCAATATTTATCATATTTGGCCTGCATCCTCATAACCATACCAGATAATAGTCCGTATCGATCAGTACAACCTTCTTGCAAGTGGTAGTGAAGTTCTGAGAGCTCGCTGAAGAACAAGTTTGCAGTTGTATATGCAGATCCAGATATCCGCATAGTCATATCATAAAAGACTTGTAAAAATCTCACAAAGTGTCCCACACTAGTCCAATCATGTGCGTCTGGCGCACCAAGCCCCTTTCCTGCAGGCTCCAGCAAAGCATACTTCAGGCCCCCATCCTCAACTTCCATCTGCTCGAATGCTCTTTGGTACTTTTGTGCCACATCCAACATAAGGTATGTCGAGTTCCATCGAGTCTGAACATCCAAGCACAATGTCTTATGATATGAAATCCCAAGCTGGCTTGCTATTGCCTTGAACTTGGACAGCCTTTGAGGGGAAGCCCTCACATATCGCACAATGTTGCGGACTCTGGTAATGGAATCGTCAACCTCTTTTAACCCTTCAACGACAATCAGGTTGAGGATATGAGCACAACATTGAACATGAATAAATTTGTGGTTGCAGATGACATCAGCTTTCACACTCGTATTCCTCTTGAACCATTCAATTGTAGTGTCATTGACACTGGCATTGTCAACTGCAATACATAGAACCTTTTGGATTCCCCAATCCTTTAAACAATCATCCATCAGTGCCCCAATTGATGCTCCCTTATGATCAATAATTTGTTTGAACCCAATAATCTGTTTTCTCAAATTCCACTCACTGTCGATGTAGTGTGCTGTGATACACATGTAGGAAACGTTCTGTATCGAAGTCCATGTGTCAGTCGTAAATGACACTCTCTGGCTAGTGGTAGTGAACATCTTCTTCATCTCCGCCTTCTCTAAAGCATGCTTCTTCATACAATCCCGCATCACCGTATACCGTGATGGCAATGGAAATCGTGGCTCAATAGTCTTGACAAACTTGCGGAAGCCTCTTTTCTCAACTGTGGTAAAAGGCATCTCATCTTCAATTATCATCTCAGCAAGCATATCCCTCACCAATTTTTCACTGTACTGAGGGATGACCATTTTCTTAATCTGTGTACCATCAGTGGCCGTAGAAGTTTCGTAACTGAGTTTGGTCTGATCAGTGGCGGACTCTCCATTCATTCTTTTATACCGCTGGCAACCATTAAGATGGGCTATTAAGACAGAGGTACCTTGCTTCTTTGAATGACATCCACAGACTTGCCCACAGTGGTGGCATCTTGCCTGTGGGTTCTCACGATTACCAGGAATCTTGGTGAAATGCTCCCATGTCCAAGACCTTTTTTTAGTAGTTCGTGGTTGAGATGGCGCTGCAGATGGAGCTGGTAGATCCCCAATACCCATCTCCTCATCCTCATTAAATTCCTCCTCATCTTCTATGTCTACTGGAAGTGGGAATCGACTACTTGCACAAGAAGTAACTGCTCTAGAAGTGGGTCTAGAACTCGGTGACCTAATTGTGGCAGTTGGATTCCCTGGTGACGGAATTGTGTCCTGAGGATTCCCTTCCGACCCTCCACTAGGTGAAGCATCCATATCTATAAAAAAAAAAGATAAATTAGTTTGGAGGTTGCTCCCTTAAATAGTAATAAAATAAAATAAATATTGAAACATCCATTAAATACTGATAGAAAGCATACCCAGATAGAAAGATACTAGATAGCTTCTCTAAATTGGCGTGTTATACGATCTTTTTGTGAAGCTGAAGATGAACTAGTCTTGAGTCTGTAAACAATCTCCTCCTCAAATAACTTCTTAAAACGTGATAACTGCATTTCAAATGCCAACTGAAACATAAGCCAGCGAAAATGCAAAACAAATATTCTATGAATTCACACTTATACACAAGAAATATACAAGAAAGCATATAGTGGCAATCCTATAGCATTTGAATCAAACATATACAAGAATGATAGAACAAGCAAAAAATGCTTCTCATAGTTTTAGAGAATGAGAAGTTAGCAGGTAGTGAACCTATCATCAACAGAATTCTTCTTCAATTTTCCTAATATCAATAGATTGACATATGTGTGGGCACGCACACACTGATAGTCATAATGATGAGGAAAAATAAATACTTGCACCTCAAAAATTACTGAAAGCCAGAACCCAGACCATAAAGATCATATCAAACGTTCAACTAACTACCTTATCTGGTGTANACAATTTCATCTGCTTCCATTAACAGAAAGCAAAACAAAAAATACTTGAACAGAGTATAAAAAACTATCACAACATTTTGTTGGCATCCTAAACTTGGAAGCGTTAAAGCCAAACATACAAAATAAGGGAATTCAAGCAAAGAATCAATTATATGTGCTTTATTCTGACTGCTTATAGTATAAATGACCAACAAGTAGACTTCCCAAATTAGCAGCCTTGACTCTACCCACATGCAAAACTAGGATTTTCTCTAGTTATTCTAGCCCTCTTGCCTCTTTCCTCACTATTGTTAAAAAAAGAACAACCTCATTTTTTTCTGGGCTTTGCATGAAAGATAGGAACTAAACAAAAGATAGATGGAGTTTTTTTAGAGGGATTTTTTCCCCAAAGTATTACACAGAGAGGTTGATAGATAGAGGACATTGGGTTCAGAACTTCTGTTGCTCAATTCGATGTTTTAGAAACTAAATGTTTAACTAGTGATCTTTAGACAGTTATTAACAAAATGAATGCTAAAAAAAGGTTTATAAGAAAAGATCAAACACAATCCTTACGTAATCTAATATATGAGTATGCTAAACTTAAATTTCTGACTGAAAAGATAAAAATAAGAAGAAGAAGAAGAAGAATTATTGAATCAGATTACACAGAAATTTCTGACTAAGAAACGATCTGAGTGTACACAGAGGTTGCTTAAAAGCTGAATAAAAATTAAGCACGTACACAGTTCCTTGCAAGATAGCTCGCACATAATTCTGGAAGAAACTCATTTGCTGCAATGCATTTAAAATCCATCTAATAGACTGGACACCACAATGACAACTTTTTTTTTTATAAGTACCACAACAATGATTAAACCATGCACCATTGAAAGAAAATATGTTCAAAACAATAAGAGTACTGTTGTAGGACTCACATTTATTTTAAACAACAGTAGAAACTTTTTATTTTCCAACAGAGAATAAGACTCATGTTCTATTTCCATTTTTACCGTACTGAAATGCAGCTTAGTGGAGTGAGAAGATTGTGTGATGCTATCATACTTGGGTTTCAACTTCAAAGAGTCCCAGGACAAGATATCTACATCCCAGACTGGTATGCAAGTGCTGAAAATGAACTAGGTATTTCTAGTTTACCAACGTCCCAAAAGACTGAGATTAGCCCCCTAATGAACTCGTGAGTTTCTCTCCCTTTCTTGACCTTTTACTTTGTTTGTAAAATGAATGTTCCTACTTTGCTCACATCCTTTCATTTTTTTTAACTAAGATGCACCAAAGATTTTGAGATTCTTCACGGAGATCTTCAAGGCTTTCCAGATACAATAAGTGTAGGGCAACTAGCTAATCTGTATCCCTGATCGTAGATCCTGGAGTTAGTAGTAAAAACTGATTGGATGACACAATGTGATGATCACACATATCGAACAAACACCCAAACAGCAACCCAACAGCCACAATTTCCACATGTCCAACACAAACGGCCTACAATCACAAGTCCAACACGAACACAAACAGAAAAACTACAAACCAACACCATAACTTCACATAGATCACAGATTTATCATATAAAAATAGAAGCATAAATCTCCAGTAACACCAATCGTCCATGTCACAACAGTAAAGTGCAAAAAACAAGACGAATTTCTCGAAATTACTATATTTCATGCGATGGCCTGTCAAAATTTAGAGAGCGAGACCGCTGTCTAGGGCTGATTCCAATGTCCTGTGATAAGGCGGTGATGTTAAAAAGAATTTTTAAAATAGTGATTAGCACGTGACGGCAGGGACAATTTTTCAAGCAGGGAAAATCAAGTTAATCAACCGGGGCATACCTTGGCGGTGAGAGGCAGCGGCACTGTGATTCGGTGAAGTTCGGAACTGGGCAGCGGCACAGTTTCGAATCTTTCCAACGCAGCACGAAAAACAAATGATAACGGGGGAAATATGAGAAGTGGGAACGACGGTGAGTGGCTGAGCAAGGGAAGAAGAAGAAGAAGAAGAAGAAGAAGAAGAAGAAGAAGAAGAAAGGGGCGGCTAACTCCCAGCGGAAGGGAACTTAGGGAAGACGAAATGAAGAAGAAAGGGGCACTGGTAGGGGTGTTTATCTTCATGTAGCAAACGACGTCGTTCCTATTTCTAGGAACGTCGTCGTTTAAGTTAAGGGCAAAAAAAAAACACAGATTCAAAACGACGTCGTTTTGAATCTGTGTTTTTTATTTAAAAAAGTCAGAGTTCGGAGTTCGGAGCAAATCCAGTTCCGAACTCCGACTCCGACTCCGACAATGGTGTCGGAGTGTTTCCGATTCTGACTCCATGTTTCAAAAATTCCGACTCCGTTGGAGTCGGAATCGGAATGGATTTCGGTCGGAGTCAGAATTTTTGAAAATTTGCACACCCCTAGCCGGTACGATACAAAATTCAAAACATTGATGACAAGTCACTTGACTGCCTAACCTCTCTCAACAGGCAGTATAAGTCATTTGGCTGCCTGACCTCCCTCAATAAGCAGGACAAGTCATTTGGCTGCCGGACCTTTCTCAACAGGTTGGACAAGTTACTTGGCAACTCAACATTTCTCAATAGGCAGTGACAAGTCACTTGGCTGTCCAACCTCTTTCAACAGGCAAGACAAGCCACTTGGCTAGCCAACCTTTCTCTTGCACTTGGACAGCAACACTAGCACAACATGTTCTCCAGCAAACGCCGAGTGAATGCACTCCCTTACAACTGTTGCCCGTGGATTACCTTCTGGAACGATCATTTGAAAGGCTCCCTAGACACTTAGTGTAGGTTACTACACACAAACTCTAGTATCAATACCAAAATAAAGATACCAACAACAATTCACATCAAGGGGCAAAAATCCGCTAACGCCATCAAAAACAAAAGAAGATCAAAAGAATATACACTCTTGCTAACAATAAACATTCTCATACAACCTATCAGGCAAACATTCATACAAGCAAACTCAAAGTCAACTTTCTTGACTCGCGGCGAACAGCGGCGATGATAGTCCCATTGACTAAAGCAGAGTCTTTTGACTCACGATGAACAATGGCGATGACAGTCCTTTACTACTTTGACCCTCACCCACATGTTCAAGTTAATTATTTCATAATTAAAAAAAAAAACTCATTAAACATTAGTATTTTCATAATTAAATATTTTTTTTATAAATTAGAAAATTTTTATCAAGACAAGTAACAAGTAAATCCAAGTAGACAGAATGTATATAAATATTGAACTAAGCTACAAATCAGGAACTAGAAAATGAAATAAGAAAATCATAGACTCTAGTTTTATTAAAGACAATAACTGTAGCTCATTGAAATAAGGCATTAAGGAAAAAAAACGTTTCATAGTTTATCCACCGAGCGTTATTGACGTGAAGAGTTGAGAAGTCAACAGTAAAAGGACAGAAACTTGGGACTTCCACGAACAAAAATGAAAAAACCCAACACCAAAACCAGAGGAGCAAGCCTTTGGTCCCTGTGAAACATCTAGTTAATCTTCCTTCGAGTTCAGTGAGCGTTTGTATTTTCCAAAATTTTGAATTTTTACATTAATCGTCTCAGAGATGGCGGTGCAGTGGGTTCTGGTCTGCCATGGCCTGGTGACGCTGTTAGTGGTGATATCCTTTCTCTGCGGTCAGTGGCCTATCTTTCAGGGGACTTTCATCGAACGCATCCACTACTTCCTCATCTTCGGCGCCTACGATTACTTCCTGTACTCCCTCCCTCCCTCTCAGTCTTCTTCGCGATCTGCTTCGTCGCTCTGCCCTAATTTGTCACTTCTTTGCTTTTGCATTTTGTAGGCGGTTCGTTGGGGTTGTGTTTGGCTCCAAGGGGACCAATGCGATGCTCTCCGTGGAGTATTTCTGCTGCGACCGACCCAATCCTATATTACAGGTTTGGTAAACGAAATTCTTTTAGTACTGTGGCCACTATATGAGAGTTTGCCGAGGGCATGTGCGCCCCGGGATTAGTCGGGACGCTGTCCGGACACCCGGTGCCAATAAAGAAAAAAAACTATATGAGAGTTCATCGTCTTTTATTGGTTGGGATTAGAGTGATCATAAATATCTTTTTGGGAGAGTGAAATTGGTAAAGAATTGGCTTTTGATGGAAATTGAATGATGGTCGGGGAAGTGAGATTATTTTTTCTCGTCAAAATGTTTAGGCGTTTGGACGGAATGTGAAGATTATTCCTTTTATTTTATTCTTTAATTTTGTGAACAGTGTTATCAAAAATTTGATTTTTATATAGTGGTTTTGATGATGGAGGGAGGTTCCATTTCGACACCTCAAGAGAAGGCCAATGGCTGGAATGGGCTTGGTAGTTGGTATAGAATGGGGTGGGCGGGTAGTCTTATAAAGGGTAGAACTTAAAAGAATATGTATATAGATGTGCACTCACCGAAGCTCAATTGTTATATCATGTCACTTGCGGATTTGTAAAAATTTGTGCTTACTAATGATCCAGTCTAGAAAACATTGTTCCTTTTCTTTCCCGGTTAGAATTAATCTTTCGGTTATTTTTACTGCTTTGTTGCAGATCATTTATCTCGCAATAATTGGAGGAACCTATTACTTTATTGCAACGTCTTCCTTTGAATATATTCCTGGCTATTATCTAAGTGGATTTCACAGGTATATGTTAAGGAGTCTGTAACTTAGTCTCTGGCTCTTTTATTTTAGTTTCTTTTAGTACAATTCCATATTGTGTTTTCTTATTCATGGCATGTCCTTGCAGGTACACAAGCTTGTTGGCTGTCGGTGTCGGTGTTCTGCTCTTTCTATTGACTAGCTTTTCTGATCCAGGAACTGTGAAGGCGGATAATGTTTCAAAATATATCTCTGCCTATCCATATGACGATATTATTTATTCTGAGAAAGAATGTTCAACGTGCAAAATTCCCAAGTGAGTTTATCACCCTTCTCTTGTTGGTGATGAAGTTTCTCTGGAATTCAACTTGCACTGACCATTTCATTTTTTCTATTTCTTTGGCTCAGACCTGCCAGGTCCAAGCACTGTAGCGTTTGTGATCGCTGTGTTGCTCGCTTTGATCATCATTGTGGATGGATGGTTGAATTCTCAAATCTTTTCTCTTGTATAACTTGATGTTCTATGTGGTGTTTATTAAAAATATTTCAATTGTTACAGAATAACTGTATAGGGGAGAGAAACACTCGCTACTTTATGGCTTTTCTTTTGTGGTGAGTACTGCATGATTTTGTGTCATTTAAGTATTTGGTTTTGTAATTTATTCTAAATCAATGAATGAGCAGTGTCTTTTGATAGTTTCAACATTATTGGATATGTGTATCAGTATACTGTTTCTGTTTGTTCTTACTTTGTTTATTGAACTTTTTGTGATCTATTTATGTAATCTGTTTTTTAGTGATTTTGCAGGCATTTTCTTCTCTGTATATATGGCACAGTTGCCATTGGGTTGGTTCTTGCTGGACAATTAAAAGAATTAAGAGTTACTTATATTTTAACTGGTAAATTGATATTTGTTTGAGACATCTTCTAGTTAATGGTTTAGTTACATTTGAGGCTAAATGTAATATCCATTCCTTTATTTCTTGTTGCAGTCTATTATGGCATTGACAATTCTTTTCGTAGTTTAGCGCCACATGTTGTACAGGTGACTGCTTTCTTTATTTTCCTTCTGTCATCCAAAGATTTCTTTTTGTCCATTTTTTTGTGTGGCAACTTAAGAATAAGTCTTGAAGTTTATGACTCTCTGATTTATTTTCTGTTAATAGGCGAATAATTAGTTCTTTTGAATGTCGAAGTCCCATAGTTGAACCATTTATGTTGGATTGCACATTTCTAATTCTGTGTGGGGTATGGGCTATAACAAATGTCTATTTACCTACTCTCTTGAGTTTGCTTAGTAGTTTTCTTGTGTGATGCAGTGGTTGTTGGCCTCCTACAATACTCAAATACTTCTGATGGTGTTTCTGGCAATAGTTTCACTGCTATTGGCAGGTTTCTTTGGCTACCATGCCAATCTATGCCTCACAAATACCACGACGAATGAGGTTTATTTTCCCTTCTCTGACTTTGCTGAAACAATTTTTCTTCTTTTCTCTTCATAATCTACAGTGAGGAAAAGATGTTTGGGAAAGCTCATTACATTGCATTGCTGCATCAGGATGACTTTCTGAATTTTTCTCCTTTTAATTTTGTTGGTTTCTTTTGGTGGGAGAAGAGAGGGGTTGGTTTATGGTATCAGTGCTTTCAAATGGTTGCAGGCTTGCAGCTTTTATGGCACATGTAATTCTCTAAATGCTGATGATACAGTGAAAACAACGCTTGATCTCTGAAGTACAGCACGTCACATTTCTGATAACGAGATTTCTATAAAAACAATATTAGCTGGCAACTGGGATGCCTGAAATATGCGTCGTTCTGTTAAATTTAGTGAGTATCACCTTGCTTATGGAAGTAACTTAGAAAGAAAGATTCTTTGAACAATTGGCTTCCACTGAAATCAAGGTTGCCTTTGCTGAGTGGTATCTTTCTCTCAAAACCTAGATGTACTGGGTTCCTTTTGCTTTTGACCATTATCTTGTGAGAATGTTGAGTCCGTATCTATTTTTTGAAGTCAGAGGAGCTTCCCTCATAAAAAATTATTTAGTCCTTTTCCTCATTCGCCATCTGCAGTTTCTTTTAGAATTTCTAGGTTCTAATGGCCAATGGTCCTGTGCTATTATGCGTTTGGTGATTCATACTGTATCTCATTTTTCTTTTATGAAACTAATATATTATCATTTAGCTGCATTGCAACCGTACTGCTTTGGGTTCATTACTAGAACCCTAAAAATTAATGTGCTATGTGGATTTTTCATACAGACTTTCAAGTGGCAAGATTACTTAAGCTGGCAGAGGAAGCTAAATGAAGCAAAGGCAAGTGCTGCTGCCCTCAAAGCTAGTGTCAGTGGGATGAGAAGTGAAGGAAATCCTCCGAAGAGCAAATGGGGAGCCTTTTTTCGAAAATCACCGCTGGAAGATATGCAGGTTGTTAAAAATAACATATACGATGAAGGATTCTTCCAAAACCTTCTGGAGATCGTCTTTCCCCCATCGATGAGATCCTCACTTTTGCAAACAAAATCAAAGTCTGGCTGAAATTTCCATTAAAACCCTGTTGCTTTTGATAATATCAAATGGAGCCTGTTGTTTGATAACATGTTCCTGCAATTTTTGGTCCTTAGATGACCAGCCAGGGTGCTCCGGGAAAGGATTGTGTGAATCAGATCAGAACATTTTACCTTTACCATAATTGCTGTAATTTGAGGCTATGGCACATTATGCTGGGGCAATAGATTGCTCTGGATACGGTGAAATATTATTAAACAGGGCACACCTCATTCTGTAAAAGTTACATTTGGATAATTTAATGAAGAGCGCTGCTATATACAGTCCTCTAAGAGGACTGTATTGCAGTCCTAGTGTCTAAAATGACTAGATCGTCCATATTTTTAGGGTTGAAATTACTACTTTACCCCTCCTCCTTCTTCAACCTAAAGCTAAATGAAAACATCTGAAATTCTGCAATACGAATACTGCTGCGCCCCAAACCAAATCTACAGCATCGTTGACCACCACAACTCAATCTCTACCATGGACGAAAAAACCACCTCCACCATCGATAGCGTCACATACTCAAGGTTTTTTTTTTTTTTTCCCTTTTCTTCCACCATCAACGGAACACGCTGTTTGTTTTCGTTTCATTTTCCTCAAGTTTTTTTTTTTTTGGGTCTTCAGCTCTACCTCACTTGTTTTTCTTTTCTTCCATTTTGGTTGTTTGCAGTTCTTGTTTTCTAGGAAACGAGGAGGGAGATCGATTGCAAGGATAGTGGCCATCCTTTTGCAAATCACTTGCTCGAGTTTCACTCATATGTGGAAATAAATAAATACTATGTACTAATTAGTGGGACATCAAGAATTAGCAAGACATTATGCAAGTTTTTTAGCAGGAATAATACGAAGACGGCCACGACAATGGGGCAGGAGAGAGGGTGGAAGGGGGGGGGGCCGATTTCATTTGGGCGGGGGCGATTTCAAGAGAAATTTTATCTGCGTATGGGGCGTTTTGGTTTCCTGTAATAAAACGCAACGTTTCATTTAATAATGAAACACTGCGTTTCATTATGCTTGCAATGCAGTCTCCAGTCGGGGACTGCAATATGAATTTCTCCTTTATAGGTCTTTCGTTCTTTCTTTCTCTTCCTATCCTTTTTGAGAACCCATCTCAACCCATTTCATGGCATTTTATTTCATTTCTGTCTCAAATATCACTTAAACACAAACATATTTTAATTTTCAATCTTCAATTATTTTCATTTAATTATTACGACTTATCCAAACTTCCAAACAAAGCATAAAAAATAATTTAATTTTTTCAAATTTTAAAATAAAAGTTATATTCTACCAATATTTTAACTTAATAATATTATAGTTTAACTTTTTCTCTCATTTTCTTTTTTATCTTATATCGTTCTCCAACCGAGACCTAAGTCCTTTATTTTTCAAAATTTATGTTTCATAAATATCAGCCCAGTGATAAAAGTAGAAAATTGTTTTGTTTGAACTCGAGTCCTCCATGGCCGTTGGAGCAATCTTGTTTGTCTGACTGTCTTGAGCGTGTACAATTTCGATAAGTTCGAAAAATCTAACTAAAATTAAGAAATAAATATGTACTATTCTTGTAAAAATAGTTCCTACTTACAAAAAACCAAAAACCCGATTAAAATTAGAGGATGTTACTCATCATTCACATCATTTTACACCATACTTTATATATTTTAAAATTATTTTTTATTATTTTTAATTTATTTAATTTTGTTAAACTAAAAGAGTTGTTCAATTTATTATTCATACACCACATACTTATTATAAAAATAAAGAAAAAAAAATTAAAATAAGTATGGTGCGATAAGGTGATAAGAACAATTATTCTTAAAATTATTTCATAAGAGTTTTAATGAAATAATGTGAATTAAAAATACTTAAAATTAGAAGAATAAATACCCCAAAATATTTGAGATGGTTTGTTCCCCATAAAATTTTGTATTTTTTCTTAGTTTTTTTTACTTAATGATTAAGAAAGTATTTTTTAATAATGTGATTTTTTTAAAAGAAATGTTAAAGGGGATTAAAAAATATATATGGGAAAAAAAAAAAAAAAACAAGAAATGCACTAATGGGGAAAATCTCTCGAGAGCCATCATTGGTGGCTGTAGTGCTACCCGATTTGTTTTTGCAGTCTATTTGGAGGATTGTTGATACAGTAGGCGGGCAAAGTTGCCAAAAGGAATCTTGGAAGCTGAGGTAGCGGCGGCAGCACTGGATTTGGGTAGACTGAGGCGATGAAGTGAAATATCTACCCACATCTTTAGTTGGAGGAGCACATGGTAGAGGTAGTTTTGAACGTAGGGGAAGGAGGAGGTCGGAAGTGGGATCGACGCTTTTGCAATGACTGAAATACTTAAATTGTTTTCAACCTAATGGATACTATCTATTTTGTTTTATTTTTATTAGGTTGCTATCTATTTTAAATGAAATAGAAAGAATCCTCTTTGAACAAAAAAACAAGAAAGAAAAGCTCATTTCGGGCAGGTCAATCTATCAGCTTCAGCACGGGCTCGTGCTTGCTGTTGAAGGACAACATCGACCTTATTCACCCTATTACTTATATATATCTTCTTATATATAAAAAGTCTATACCAAAAGCAATAGTGTTAGAAATCAAATTCAAATTGTATTGTATGACCACCTTTATCGAGCCGTCAAATGCATATTGCTAGTCGTCAAATGCATAGCGACTCTGGAATACTCCAGAATGTTATAGAAACTCCTTTGTACTCCTATATATATCGTTATAACATTTAATGAAATTCATAAGTTTCATAACAAATAGTATTTTCTCGTCCAACATCTACTTTTCAATTTTATCACTCTTTATTTCTCATTTTACTGTTTCGTCCCGTGCAGCTCTCTTTCACCGCTATACTTTTCTAGAAGTTGAAAAACATTTTCAACACCATAGCATTTGTCTGCAAGTTGAAAAGCAATACTTATTCCGCACCTTCTCTAGGAAAATTTCCCTCCCCACTTTCTCAAGAAATCTTTTGGTGGCGTTGGCGTTTAAGCTCTTCCTTTGCGAATTTCGACATCATCTGGGTAGATTTCTCTTTGTTTGTTCTCTCTCAGTTGAACATTTTCCATTTTCACAAGCTAACTAATATTCTGCTATACCTAGAGCTGCACGATTGGTATCTTCCTTATTTCTTTACAGACCAGACTGTATTAAGAACCTTGACGCTCTGCCTCTTGTGATTTTGTGGAGGGTTGTGATTTTATTAGGGTCCCACCCCGTTATAATATATGGAAAAAAAATGCATACGGTACGAGGACACACCACCACGCCTCATTATGACTCTCTTTGTGGCCGCACCCTAAATACATAATCCAATACATGAATGCCTATGGACCCATGGTGCATACGTTACACATCTAGATTTAAAAAATTTAAAATTGATTCTCTTATACAACTGGTGATAATCTGAGGGCGTTGCTGATGTTGTATTTATATTCGCATGGTCTTGATGTTATACAACATTTTATTTCCTTTCCTTTTGAGTTATTTATATATTATTTTCCTCTTTTACTAATGATTTTTATTTAATAATTTATTTAGATATATAATTTTCAAACGTAAATATCTCTTTGATTGTCGGATAAATTTAATAACAAATCAAATATTAATAATACTGTTTCAAGTAGATTTACAATTTTTAATATAATATGGTTTGCTTTTCTGATTTCCTGCAGCATTTTATTCCTTTCATTTTTATTTTTAAAATTTTTCCAACTGAGCATACGTGCCGTGCACGATGATCGTTGACTAGTATGTGTGTGTATATATATACAGGATGCTAGAGTGTTGTCCAGCTTTGACTACTGACTATTGGGCGTGCCCATTAGCACAAATATTCTTTTTTATTTTTTTTATTTTTTACATTTTTTATTATATTTAAATATTTTAAAAAAATAAAAAATACACTAATATACCAAAAGTTACTTTTTTAATCATTAAGTAAAAAAAATTAAATACATAAGCAGTAAGAATGAGGCGGCAAACTTAGAGGCATACATGAACAGTATTTTCGTCTCACATTTCTGTTTCCAATTTTGCCCTTAATTTTATTTCAAAATTTCAATCCGTTTGGTTTTATTTCTATTTTGCCAACAACTAACAACTATTTTAGTCCTTTTACATTCCTGAGCGTTTGATTTATTTATTTATTTTTCTATTTTGTTTTCAATTTTACCCCTTAATTCTATTGTTTACTTTGTTGTGTTTGCTATTGTTTTGCTTCTTCGCCTAAATGTTAGTCTTTTTACATTTAGAATCTTATCACTTAATTGAAAGAGTCAATCGGACTCAAATTTAAAACTTAATATTTGCATTTCATTTCGTTTGCGCTCTGTATTCTCCCTTCCTTAAATTAAAAATAAATAAATAAAAAATAAAATTTCTTTGTGCGCTTCAAATTGGTGCTACTCATGAATCTCGACAGTTGTAAGTATGCTTCTAATTCTTTCTTTTATCAGTGTTGTATAAATGAATTTGTTACAATATAATCACATCATATGCATATGCATCACAAAAAAAAAAAAAACCGAAACAAAATTAAAACGATATTTACATATTCGCATCTGATCAAGTGGATCAATAGTTCACAGAAAATAACCCCCAACAAAATCAAACAAATCCATAGGGATATACATGACACCAAAATACAACCCAATCACATTAAATAAAATCTTCATATTTTCTTAACTTCAGCAGGAAAATCTTCCGAAATTTGCAATAATTATTAATGTATAAATTAAAACAAATAAAATTTTACAACATTTTAATTACCATATATATATAATTACCATATAAATTATGCCTCCACTAGGCAAGGACGTTTGCTCTACCAGTGTGTGTATATATATATACCATTTTGGTAAATGTAGCTAGCCAGACGTTTGGGCTACATGTAGAGGGCGTGGCTTGATATCTCTACGCCGCATGTACGTCAAAAACTGTCCTGGTAGCTCTTCCAAAACAGCCTGTACCACAGATATCTGCCCACCTGCCCACACCACAATCACTTTCTTAGTTCAACGCAAACCGAACTGTTGATACTAACGTCAAGTAGAACTGGTTTTTAGGGTTATAATTTGTCAAGCATCCAATTATCCAAGTATGCAATTTTCCAACTGCTCACTCTATCTCTAACTTTCAAGGAACAAGACGGCACTAGCAACGGCAGTTCACGCTCAAGTCCAAACCCACACTTCTTTCCTTTCTTCACTAAATCATGAATAATTGTCCAAATGAAAAAACCATATGCTTCCTTTTACTTATTTCACTTTTCTGTCACCAAGGCGAGCTGGAATGAGTTTTGGCCAATTTGAGCATGGATCAGTTGGGCAAAACTTGAATGTGAAGGTCTTCTACTAGCAGAGTGGCACATTCCAGTCCGACCTTGCACTACCAGATATCTTATTTTGGGATTTTAGGTAAAACTTACTTTAGCGCACTAACTCATCTCGCATTTTGAAAACAATACTAACCCAGAGAAACTTCTGAATGCGAAGGTTACCGTTAGTTGATGATTTAGAGGTGACATGAAAAGCTTTGTATGGACAAACACAACTCAGTGCGTACTTACCATGCACATCTCGCATTGAAACAAACTGTACGATGTCATGCGTAGCAACACGACCTGTAGAGCTCTCTAATCGCTGTCCATTATCCGCATCAAGAACCTGCCAAAAACAAAGTGAGATTGCTGACTGATTCAAGGCGTAATTCTAAAGATAATTTACTGAAGATCTGGGATACTAATTATTCATTCACCGGAGTGTTAAGAGGTTGTTAAATTAGAAAACAAAGGTTTACCTCCATTTGTCCAAAATCTGCACCTCCCACTCCCACTATAAGAATTGATAGAGGAAGATCAGATGCCTTCACCAATGCGTCTTTTGTTTCTTGAAGGTCAGTAAGGACTCCATCCTAGAAAAGGCGGCAATTTATTAAATTAAAGGATGAGGGATTGATGGAAAGGGACATCAAATAAAGTCAAAATTCTATTTACCGTAATAATGAGCAAGACGAAATACTTGTTGCTATTGTATGAGAGAGATTGGCCTGCAGTTTGAGCAGCCGTGTCAATCACTTGGCCAAATAAAGTTGGTCCTGCTAGAACCACATTATGTAGAGCACTTGCGTAAGCAGTCATGATCCCTTCAACTCCTTTGACCTATTAATAATAAAAGAAGCTTACTGTTACTTAAAAGTACGAAATGCAGTTTTCATAAGTATATGAACATGTTGCATTGTGTAGCTACTAGGACCTTATGCTTACTAATCCTAAAATACAAATAACTTATTTTCAGTGTGCAACTTATGGTGGTATCATTTTCATTACATACATAATCACTGGTCTCTCTTTTTTAACGGATTGCAAAGACTTTCTATAGGGTGTTTACAGTTTTTCAACTAATTTATTAAAAATTTCTATTTGCTTAAAACTGTTGGGTTTTTGCTCCTTCTGATTAGTCCCACATAGGTGGGAAATGAAGAAGAATCAAAGTCCAAGGCCTATAAAATGAGATTTAGCCTTCTTGGTTAAGTGCACCAGTCAAATGCTTAGCTAGTAACTTTTGACTCTAGTTAAATTCTTCTGCTGTCCATTTTTTGCAAAATGGGAAGAGGCGTGAAGTTAAAATTCTGCTAGTGGAGAAAGGAAAAGCTTTGTGGGTGTATTTGGGATGAGGAGAAAAATTGTGTGATTGTAACAATTTTTCAGATAGTGAATTTTCTTATTTGGGTCTGGTGGTTTTTTTTCTGTTTTGGGAGTTTTCCACATAAAATCTTGTGTTGTTATTATTTCTCTATTTTTCTTAATATTCATACAAATGGTAGATCATAGGGGGTGAATTTGAGAGGTCCAAATTCTCAAAAAGTGGTATCAGAACCACTAGGTTCTTTTTTTGTGTGGTGGAGCTTTGGTATGGTAGTGTGGATACGTACTGTCTAAGGAGATTTTATCTAGGAGATTGGAATTTAAGCGGGACTATTGTGACCCTCTAATATTTCCTGGGAACTTACTTGGTGAGTACTATTCATTTTTACGGTAAAATTCATCGAGGTAATGTTATGAAGTAGAAGCTTCAAATCCTATTAGATTTGAGGTGGAGAAATTGGATTACACAAGGCGTTAAATGGCAGACCAACTCCTAAAGTCAACAGTGATACTAACGACTGGTGAAATGGCTAGTATAAGGAATAAGTTCAGCAAGAGGCTCCAAGTCAGTAAATAGAAATATTGGTAATGAAACTAATGTTGTGTCTCTCTCCATAGAAGACGATATCTTTTGAAAAGGGACATGTACATTCTCATGGCATGTTGCTAATTCCTAAAGTTGCCACGATAGAGGATGTGTTAATGTTAGCAGGTTTCCAAGTTTGCACATAGACATTGGTCTGGCATTGATGCAAAGTGTGGTGAAAATTCATATCGATGGCTAATGAACTTCTAGGAAAGACAAACGTGAAAGTCACACCATAATTTTCAGTAAAGTGAAATATTTGGAATTAGTTTATTCTGAGTGGGTATGCTTTTATGGTGAAGCATGATAGCGGATGCTATGAAGATCTCCATTGAAGATGAGCATGGCTGTGAGACTAGCCAAAGTCGCAAGATGGAGATTGTTGGGTTTTTTGCTCCTTTTGGTTAGTCCCACAGGTGGGAAATGAAGAAGGATCAAGACCTAAGACCTATAAAAGAAGGTTTAGCTTTCTTGGTTAAGTGTACCAGTCAAATACTTAACTAATAACTTTTGTCTCTAGTTAAATTCCTCTATTATCTATTTTTGTAAATGGGAAGAGGTGTGAAGTTAAAGTTTTATGAGTGGGGAAAGGCAAAGCTTTGTGGGTGTATTTGGAATGAGAAGAAAAATTGTGTGATTGTAACAACTTTCTACATAGTGGATTTTCTTATCTGGATCTAGTGATTTTCTCCTGTTTTGGGACTTTTCCACGTAAAATCTTGTATCGTTATTATTTCTCTATTTTCTTGATATTCCAGCAAAAGGTAGATGCTAGGGGTTGAATTTGAGAGGTCTAAATTCCCAACAAAAACTTACCGTAACATCCTATGCAAGACCATAAAAAATGATAGTAGGTAAGAAAAAAAGAGAAATATTTAAATTTAAGGACAAACAATGATGGTGTATCCTAGTTTAGGATGCTGAATTATCAAAAACTACAAAAATTAATGATGAATAAAAGAAGCCGCTATATGAGTTACTAAATTATCGGTATCGTAATATGTTAAAAACTAGACTTCATTTCTCCACCAAAAAAAATTCTGGGGCTAACTGTAAGATTGCAAGAAGATAAACAAGATAAGTGATACTAGTTTGAAAACAGCTAGTATATCACATCCAAAATGCTGATAAGAGACGATGCAGAAAATTAAGAATTATAAAATCAGCTCCTCTCACCTCAAAGCCGCCAGCACTTCCATTCAAGTTGAAACAATGCGAGATCGTGCCATCAGAAGTTCTTCCTCCAAAGCCCCAAGCAGGAAAATGTTTATCAGAATCATAAAACTGAATGACCTCCCCTACATCTATTATAGCCTGCAAATAATTTAGTTAATCATGCAGAGTACACTGACTTCACCAATCAAAGATAATTTCTTTTTGTGATATATGTTAACTTTTGTTTTAGTTACAATATATATATATATATATGCTAACAGATGGTTATTGATGTGAGCAACCAACTTGGATATTGAAAACAAGCCACTAGATCAAATTGAGTCATAACAGACAAAAGACAGCAATTTAGAAACATGTCTGTGGACCAAATCAATGCGAATGAAAATTACACCTATACAAATTTCGGAGTGAAACTAATACCCTCTTGAAAGCACCAGAGGATGCACAGCCTTACAGCCCTTACCTTCTGATATGAATTCAACTGGCCAGAAGGATTGATGTAGTGTAAAGAATCTGGATTCTGAGGATTTCCATTTGAGGCTGGACAAAATAACTTAAATATTCAAATTATGAATAGGCCCCGTTTGGATACAGAAACAGTTTTATCTTATCTCATCTCATCATTATAACTTTATCAAATTTACACATTAAATATAATAAACAATTCATCTTTTTCAAATCCCAAAACAATAATAATATAAAAAAATAATATTCTAACAATATTTTATTCAACTTTCAACTAAAACCATCTCATCTCATCTCACTATCCAAACTACACCTAAGACATGCAGCAAAAGCCTTTATAACAAGAAAAAGAGAACCAAGCAATTTTTTTTATAAGTGAAAAACCAAACAAATTCAATTACCACAAGTATGCTAAATTATTCCTCTAGAAATTCAAATAATATTTACCTGTAAAGTCAACAGCAACCATAAAGTTAAGCTCAAATCCACTAGAAATGTAATCAAGAAAGCTGTATTCTTCCTTCTCGCAAAATTGATCCACAAACAGCTGTCCCTTTAAAACCTATATTGACAATTTTTTTTATTCATAAACAAAATCTTACTAATTAAGAATAGGCAAGAGCCCAAGTATACGGGACATATAAAAGAGCATCGCCTATGCGTGCTAGTTTAGTGATAAAACCTATATTGACAAATTATTGGACAAATGAGGATCTAAATAAAAGGATTAACATAAAATATTTTAGAAAATCTTTCTGCAGGAATGAACACGTACCTTCTCATGACCATGATGAGATGTTAAGGTCAGATCAGCACCACTTCTACCTTTATGAAGTTTTTCCAGGTCTGCCACCGACTTCTGAAGCTTACTGATCAGGTAAATTTAAATAAATGATTTTCTTTAGACCAGAGACTAAACCGCAATAACAAGAAAAAGGGAAAACAAATCAACATGAATCTCTACATTCGATGAGTTCCACCTACCCAATGAGCACATGATTGCCACTGCTGTTAAAATCAAAGCACTCGATAATTAATGGGTTATCCTGTACCAAGTCAAGCTTTATGTGCCATATGCATCATCTTAATCATCAAAATAATAGAACATCCAATAATCTATGATCTGATGCGACCAAGAATCATAAGGTGACAAACTTACCTTACTTCCAAACTGCTGCATACTCAGGCATAGGGGCTTCCAAGTTGGATTTAAATTGTTGTTCACCGCCTCAGTCTTGCATATTGGAATGGAGCCCCCACTCTCAACAATTCTTGATACTCTTAAAAATGGATCCTAGAATAAAGTGACAAAATTTAAGAATGAAACACAATCAGGAATATACATGCATAAGTGACACAAAAACCTTTAAGGTATCTGCTTTGCAAATACATACACTTTTAGAAAATAGGTCCTTGTTATCCAAGTATGAACAACGTAATATCATCTCAACTGCACTCCTTGAAGCAACCAATTCCTCTGCATGGATCGTGAGTACCCCTAAGTTCCTCAAACCAGTATGCCCGCTTTTGCCATGGAGATTTAGGGTTAAACTCCGACTTTGTTTTGTCACTATCTGCCATGTAAAAGAGAGAGAGTGAAGGGATATTGATGTTCATCACATCATGAGCAAAAACAACATAAAATAATTTAAGCCACTTATTTGAAAATGGCAGCAGTCGGAAAGCATGTAAAAATATCTCTAACGTAGGGAACTAGCTCACACAATGATCTTTCTGCTATTAACAGATTGGTGCTCTATGTGCAAACATGATAGCGAATCAGCAGATCACCTTCATTGCAATTCTGCAAAGTAGTCAAGGCTTTATGGGATAAAATCTTCACTAGGCTTGGTCTTGCATGGGTAATGCCTAGGAGGGTGATAGACTTATTGTCATGCCGGAAAGAAATACGGGGTAATCGTCACATTGCAGCTGTTTAGAAGATGGTGCCTCTATGCTTAATGTGGTGCACATGGAATGAAAGAAATGGACACTGTTTCAACAATCAGGAATGCTCTCCGGAGGGTTTTAGGGACTTTTTCTTTCATACATTGTTGCTTTGGGCTTCTTCCAATGTATTGAATGGAACGAGTTTTAATGACTTTTACGCTACTTTGCGTAATACATAGTTTGTAATTAGGCTTTTTTTTGTATACTCTCTATGTACTCGAGCTTTGCCTAATTGCGTGGATCAAAAAAATCTTTCGTACTTATCAAAAAAAGAATTTGTAAGGTGGAAATCCTATAATTAAATAAATTTGCACTCAATTTACACTAGCTCAGTGAAAAAGCATTATGTATCCCAAGGTGATACCTCTGATAGAACACAAGTGGCCTCTCCAAGAAAATCTTGATCCTCCAATTTCAATGTCTGCAAGGCACAAAGATACATATGCATATATACATATGTATGAACGTACGCAATTGGCATCAGATATCTGTTTATAATTGTTTATTAACTAACTTTGTTGCTATTTCAATGTTTAACATGTATCAACAAAATTACCGCTTAGCAGAATTACAAAAGTATAGTGTGATCAACACACATTTTCTCAGAGAAACCGGTATACAATTCACACTTTACAATGTATAAGACTTTTACCTTGCAAATTGCAGTACTCGGCACTTCAGATTGGCAGAGATACCACCACAGTAACAGTAGCATGTTGATCTTTTTTTGTTTATGGTATATATTAATATATATATTTGATAAGTTTGTTTATGGTATCTTTCAGTACAACTTATAATTGAACAAACATAATCTATAAAATATGAATTGAAATGATAAATACTTTTTTCTTTGATCGATTAATAATAATTTTATTGATGGTAGAAAGTAGGTATAGCCCATGTACATGGGAAATTGAAATGATAGATACTAAGCGGAAACTATGATATACCTTCACGGATACATTATAATATTTTGTATCAATATCATACACATGAAATCTGGATCAAAAAAGAAAGGAGGGAATCATGAGTCAGAAGCAATCAAATTAAAACGGGACTTGCGGTAAACAAGATATATCTCCACAAAGATAAGCACTTAAAGAAAGTTGCAAAGCTTACACCAACGGTTGCATGATCTCGAACTGGAATGCAACTGTAACTTTTTCTATCCACGTGGGATTCAAGCTATTCAGTACAACCTCAGTGCGACCTAACTCGTCCAGCTTTCCATCTATTTTCTTAGCATACACCACTGCCATTGGATCACTCTGAATAAAATAAAATATATTTAGCTTAACTGAAAGTAAGTACGGCAAGCCTGATCAAAACATGAATGAATCTGATACAAGCACCTAAACAAACTTCCGTGAACTGACAAACTCAGGCATTCAGATATATAAGCACCTTTTATCAGAAACAGCTAACATGGAGTAATTGTTTAGCTTGCTACATGTGTATATACTACTCATGGCAAATGTAATTTTCACACTGCCTATAAAACATTAACAAGCACAAATAAACTTTATTTTTTTTATCAGCAAACAAGAATTTTATTGATGAGTAATAGGCATAGCCCAAGTCCCCGTGTACTCATATACTGGAAGGAAAAACACTAAAAACAAATGTGGTGTAAGCTCAGTGTCCAGCGTCCAGCAATTTTGAGCAAACAATACTTAAAACCAAAGCAATGGGGTCATAGTCTAATCATCAAAAGGTTAAGCTAACAGAAGAAGCAAGAAAATCTCAAAATTTGAAATCCATTTCTTGTTTGAGAGTCTCCATGGAGGCATATAACCTCCTGAGTCCTGATCAACAAATCCTAGAGCTACCAGTGCTCTAGGATCATCAATATGAAGTAACCATACAGTTGTCATCCACATATATAGTATTCCAGCCCATTAGACTGTTAAAAAGCATTAGCTAAAATATAAAGCAATGGACAGCTCGCATGCCCTTTTAGACCCTGAAACTCCACCTTTTACACGTAGTTTGCATGCCCTTTTACACGTGAAAACCACACAGGTGATAATCATCTCAAAACTTAGACCTAATCAATTCATAGAATTATGTATGTTTAAGAAATATTATACCACACTTCGCAATAATACAATGTGAATTGGACCATAATTTCCAAACCTCTAATAATAGAATTTATTTTAATAAAATTAAACTAAGAATATAAAATATAACGGCAATGAAAGTGGACCATAGAGCACATAAAAATTCAGCAAAGGAAAAGTTGCAGTATGATCCCTCACTAAACATCACTATCATACATGAGGTTAAGAATACAAAGGAATACCTTTGAAGTGATGTCACGATCACGCAAGTTAAATGCGGCCAAAGATAACTGCGACATAGATTTAAATTATATGAGTATATCTTGAGAAACCAAAATAAACAAGTTAACAGTACAGAACAAAATGAAAAGACAAACTTCCGATGGGACAGTATTATAGGAGATTTGGATCTTGGCAATTGTTATTCTATCTGCATGTGCTGCTCTTTTGTTTTAAACCACTTTCTTTCATCTCCAACGGATGGAATTCGTGCAGTTCTGTTGTCCATTCACTAGATATGGGTGGCATTGTGGATTTTCAGAATCTATTCACCATTGCTCAGGCTAAGGATGCATCAGTGGCAGAATTTAAATTTCCGAACGGATCACCTCAATGGACAGTGGACTTTATCAGAGCAGCATAGAATTGGACTTTATCAGAGCAGCATAGAATTGGGCGACGAATCTTTTTAGTTCATTCTATGCTTGGGTGAGATAGGATGGGCAAAACGATGAGATGGGACATGCCCACCATGAAAAGGTAAGTTTTTTCATGTGGGTTCCAAGTGTGCGCAATTTTTTTTTCCCAAAGGGAATTTCAGGCTAATTATTAAAAACTTACACTGTAGCCTTTAATTTATGAATTTGGTTACCATGCAAGGAACTGAAATAGTCAACAAACACTTTGGCATGTTAGATGCTTGGTTTATGGTGTTTAAAAAAATTATGAGTTGTGAATTCCTGCAGGAAATTCTAAGTTCTCAGTCTCTTCTTTTTACAGAATATTAACCAGTCACAGGAGTTGTGAATTTCTCTCAAAAAACATATGGAAAGTGAAAGTTCCTTCCAAGGTTGCTTTTTTCTGTTGGGTGGTATCCTTGGGCAAAGTGTTGACAACTGAAAATCTTAGAAGGAGAGGTATGCACATTGCTAATTGGTGTGTCATGTGCAAGAAGGATGGGGAATCTATTAATCACCTCTTTCCTCACTGTGAGGCCAGATACTTGTGGAATGAGGTTTTGAATCGGACTGGTTTACTTTGGGTAATGCCCAAGGAAGTGGTGGATTTATTGGTAGGGTGGAAGGGATTGAAGGGTAGCAAGAATGCTGTTCATGTTTGGAAGATAATTCCTTCTTGTCTCATGTGTTGCCTATGGCTTGAAAGGAATGGGAGATGCTTCTAAGACAAAGAACATTCATTGGGAGAACTTAAGGATTTTTTCTTCAGTATTTTGAGTTTGTGGGCTAAAATTTTTGTAATGGAAGATAATTTCCAGAATCTGTTTTAGTTTTCACTTCGTTTTTGGAAAGTAGTAGGTATTTCCTTTGTATACGTCCTGTGTACTTGGGCTTATGGGGCTATGCCTATTTCTTGGGAATAAAATCCTTTAATACTTAAAAAAAATAAAAAAAAAATTATGATTCTAACCTTAAATTTCATGACTTGGCTGTAATTTCTAACAAAATGAGTGAAACAAACGGGGGGAACAATAGTGGTCAACATCAGTAAGAAAAGACAAATAAAAGCATCTAGTGGTCCAGGATATGAACAAAGGGATAAAATTGTTCCATTTCAAATCCTCAACCAATAGATTCTAAAGTAATATGGTATCATATATTACAGACATAATTTGGAATCAATGGCTTTGTCTGATACCCTAAGGCCCAAAGTTGGAATGGACGTCAACTAAAAGGGAATCTTGCTCATGTTATACTTAGGGGAGCATTCTGTAGTTGGCCTCAGGAAGTGAGGTGGCTCATATATGTGGTTCATGGTAGCAATGTAACAGTGTAACTATAGAAAGTACATGCAGGCACATACTTCTTAACCAATTATGATGTGGGGGAAGTCTGTTCACACTGTAAGCAAAACACCATCATTTGTCTAAGCCCTCAAACACATGGAAACCCCACAATACTACCTATTTCCCAATTCTAAGAAACTATTTATAGGCCAAATGGTAAAGTAAAATTCTGCATCAACAAGTCAATAACTAACAGAAACACAGCCAAGAGGGGGCGGGGGGCGCCAGCTCCCCAGAGCGGTGAAGAACAATAGAAAAATAATAAGGTTCTGTGCAACTTCTCAATGATCCCTCCCCTGCCAAAAGGAAAATAATCATAATGGCCCCTCTTAGGTTTTTAGCCTCATCCCCGAGAGGGAATACCAAAGTCAACATAGTGTTGCATGCCCTGCATGCTTCATTTATCAAGCATAAACTCAGATCTTGAAGACTTTATTAAGGAGGTATATTTTTTTCTATGACGTGGAACCTCACCAAGACAAGGCCCTTTGGACCCACTACTAGATAGTAACCTAGGATGAGAGCTTGTTTGGGAAGTGAGATGAGATGAAAATTCTTAGAATAGTAGTGAAATGATTTGAGTTGAGATGTTTTATTGGATTTTGGAAAAGGAAAGAGAAAAGGTTGAATAAAAATATTATAAAGTTAAAATATTGTTAGAATCAAATTTTTTAAAATTATTTTTGTTTTGAAATTTGAAAAAGTAATATTATTTTTGGTATTTTGTTTGGAAGTTTGAGAAAATTGTAATGATTAGGTAATGATTAGATGAAAAAGTTGAATATTTGAAATTGGAAAGTGTTTGTGTTGAGTGATGTTTGGGAAGGAAATTATGAGAAATTTTGAGATGAGATGAGATAGTTTGTATTCCCAAATAAGCCCTCATCGTCAGGCTCTACAATGAAAACTACTTTTTACGATAACTTGCCAAACAAAGAATGTGTAGGATTCAATATTGAAAACCTTGAAGGATACCCATATATATAGGAGTACAAAGGAGGTCTTGGCCGTCATAATTGACGGCTAAGGACGGTCAATTATGACGACTACGGGCAGTCATAATTGACGGCTACGGGGGGTCAATTATGACGGCTAAGGACGGTCAATTATGACGACTACGGGCCGTCATAATTGATAGCTAAGGACGGTCAATTATAACGGCTATTATGACAGCTAAAGAAGTTCATAAACCGACTTGTATGACTACCTTTAGCCGTCATAATTGACCGTCCTTAGCCGTTATAATTGACCGCCCGTAGTCATCAATTATGACCGCCCGTAGTCGTTATAATTGACCGTCCTTAGCCGTCTATTATGACCGCGATAACTTGCCAAACGTATGCATGCAAAACAAAACACTAATATAAATACGAAATCATTAGCAGTATTTATTTATTTCATGTATAAGAGGTTCAGTTTTTGGGTCAAGTTCTGCAGCTTGCATTTATTTAAGCATGGTACTACAGGTTAACTTTTCATGAAGAAGAATTAGATCACCCATGAAAAAGTAAATATACTAGTGTTATTCTTGCTTTTATTGTGTTTTACAGGCATTCCCATTGTAACCATTCGTGAATAAGATTATGCTGGGGTCATGAAACTGGAAACCGAGTTCTAGATTCAATTTCAGCTAGCTTAAAAATTGATTGAAATCTTAGGTATAAATCTTTCATCCAAAGTGATTCCCAGAATGTATCTTCCACAACATGCCATACAACCAAACAAGTGGGAAATGTACCAAAGCAGTGTCTTTGCTTCCCAGATTGCTTCCTCCACGACATGCCACACAACCACACAAGTTGGGGGCAGAATGCCAAGGCAATGTCTCATTCTCAAATTCACTGTGAAATCAAATATAATATTACTCAAAAATTCCAAATGAAATATGGAGTAACAGAGTATCAGTCCACGTATAATTTGCAGGAAAAGAAAAGGACCTTCAAGCACTATAGTTCTTGTTTCTCCAGTATCCAAAAAGAAAGTAACAATTAACATGATATAAACAATAATAACAATAATAAAATTAGGATAAGTAAAGGTGCTTTGAACCAAAAAATAATATCCTGTTCAAGTCTCGTCCCAGCCTTGCCCTCGACAACAAAGCAGAGCACTAGAGATTAAAGAAAAAGAGAACTCTGAGAATTGACTAGACAGAATAAACAATAGTACGAGCTTCAGCCAATGTGGGGTAACAGAGTAAGTAATGGGACGAATTTG
Source organism: Carya cathayensis (assembly GCA_011037825.1). Taxonomy (NCBI): domain Eukaryota; kingdom Viridiplantae; phylum Streptophyta; class Magnoliopsida; order Fagales; family Juglandaceae; genus Carya; species Carya cathayensis. Next base: position 180,286 of record QGSO01000357.1, on the reverse strand, counting down.
AGCCAGAGTTAGGCAGCGAATAAACAATAGGACAACAAGTAGAAATTCACACACACACGAAGTTGCGCGTGGTATATAATTGCAAATTGCAACGAGAGTTACTAATAAAAACCTCTGAAACTACCTCGATTTGCGTGAAGAGTTGCTGGAGCCCCCGAGACTTGTAGAAGTGGTCAACGGCATCGTTGTGGGTCATGGTGGCGGCCGCTGTGGGCCTCCGTTGGACCCCACCCACGGCTTGCTTTCCTCCTTCCACATCCGAAAAGCAGTTTCCCATCTCTTTCTCTCTAAAACCCTGAATAAAGTTCCTTTTTTTTTTTTTGAGGGGGGCGGGCCGGGGAGGTATTTTTCTCCTGTCTCTCTCTCTCTGTGTCTAAAACCCTCGACAACTTTCCTTTATCCAATTGAGAAATCCAGAAGATGACATAAGAAGAAGAGAGATTACCTGCTCAATCCATTCCTCTCTATTTATAGAACAGAACCATAGAAAAGAGTGAAAATACCAAGAAATTGTCATCTTCGATTCTCGTGCGACGTGCACGTTCCCCTGCCTCTGAATTATCTCTAAATTGCCTTTCTAGACTCTTCCTTTTTGTATACAAGCGTGAATCGGTAGAAGGTTTTATTTCAATTCGATTAAAAAATTAATCGAATTGAAATAAAACTAAATAATTACGTATAAAAAGAGTAATGAATTTATCTATAACTATTTTATAAATTATTTTTAAATAATATCACTCCATTAAAAATAAATTTTAATATTATAAAACTACTCCCAATTTTATGTACTTGCTTATTTTCTGTATAAAAATTGTCCGATTCGATTGCTGTTTCTTGACAAATCAAATTATTATAAAATTTTTAAAAAATTCTGAGTGGTTTGTTAGGGAGATAAAAAAAAAAGGTTTGTTATGCATAACCAACTGTTCCCACCTCATACCCCCCACCCCCACAATTTTTTCTTTTTCTTTTCTTTTTCTTTTTCTGTAACGTGAGATCCATGATCATCACCTAACAACCCATCTCTCCATCTACCCCTCTCTCTCTCTCCTAAAGCTCTCTCTCTCTTAGACCTCTGTCTCTCTCTCCCCTCTACTTCTCTCTCTCTCATCAAGCTCTCTCTCCGAGATCTCTCTCCGCAAGCTCTCTCTCTCTCTCTCTCAAGCTCTGTCTTTGAGCTCCTAATGTGTTTTTCTTCCACTCTCTCAAACTCCTGATGTGTTTTCATTCGTTTGTTAGTAATTAGGTGATCACTACCATGCACGTGTGGTGTGGGATGTAAAATGAGTTAAGGAGCTTATGAAAAGGATAATTCGAAAAAAATACTTCTACTCAATAGGCTGTGTATGGTGTAGAGTAGTTGAGTATAATAACTCTATATTTAATCTGAGTTGTTAGCTCGCTTGCAAATACTGCTATATATACTTTTTTTTTTTAAAATAAAGCTACATATACTTATACATTATATACAAATACATGATATATGCATATAGTTTATGAACAATATTAAGATAGAGAAATGATATTTGTAATTGTGGAGTATATAAGTATTGTATAATTACTTTAAAAAAAGTGAGTAAATACGAGATTTACGTGAAAAAATATTAATTTTTTAATAATAAACCTCATACTTTTTAATTAAAACGATTGCGCAGTACTTGTACACTCCATGAATTTATGTAGCATTACTTTATTAGATATAGTCATACAGTGCAATAAAAAAGTAGAATTGATAAGAACTATATGAGTTATAAGAACTATTCGAAATTTATATACTTTAAGACTATATAAGTAATTAATTTTTCATTGTTTATTAAAAAAAAACAATACATAGACAATACTATATAATCTAGCTAGATCTCGGTATAATTGAGTTGAGAGCTTGACCGCGCATAATTCATTCGAATTTTTGTATCGATTAACACTTATCATACTATTCAAGGTGAAAAGAATTATTAATAATATAGTAGAGCAAGAGAACTTGCCAATAAGCCTATTTTTGTCTGTACGTATCAAATATCAATATAATACGTACCCTTCTGGGAATACAAAAGAATTTTATTTGATGTAATTTGTAAAAAAAAAAATTAAAAATTAAATCTCTTACAAATTAAATTGATGACTGAAAATCCATCTCTACTAGTCTTGAGTGCTTAATTACTTTTCATAGTGGAAACTATCATTTTTCCATATTCAAATTCCATTAACGCATGGAATATTTGTGGAAAAAGCTGTACTTTTGGAACCCCAAGGGCGCGCCGGGGCATGTTACGTGTGTGCAGGCCGAACCCATGCATGCTCCACTAGTACTACTAATTTCTTCTTGCAATTTTTCTCGGCTCTATGCATGCAGTATTGATCTTTGGCGTGTATGGTACTTCTGAATTAATTAAGCTGATAATTTGATACTGCATGTATGCATGCATGCATCCATTTACTGATTTACATACTGATATATATATATATTTATATATTTGTTTGGACGTCGAGGTCGGAAGTAGTACTTTGTAGAGTATTCCGATATATACTATAATAATCTTTTCGTTACTATAAATTGGTTGTAAAAACCAGTTTTTCTTATAGTAAATATTAATAATTTTAAACATGAGCTAGCTAGCACGTATTTCTTTTTATTATATGTTGCATATATATATATATATATATATATATATATATATATATATGAGGTAGGTTGTATACATGCGCCTGGACTTTGGGATCTTCATGACCATTGACCTTTAACATGATACATATGAGCTAGCAAAGTAGTACTGGTCACGATACGTGTTCATCCGGCCGGATAAGAACTATATATATATATATAAGTTGGAAATTAGGGGAATTTCCACAGGTCTTTGAAACTTCGAGGCCTTAATTTCCAGAGCAGTTCGGTCGATCGCCAACCTAGCTACTACTGGCGGGGTCCATATATTTATATATATGGAAGTAGAGTTCTATACGTAGTACGTACTCTACATAAGAATTTAATGACTTGTCTATATATCTCTATGGATACAATATAATATAATCTAGAATTTAATAGTATAAAAATGATCATAAATATAATCTAGAATGATCGTATTGGATACAATATAAGAATTTAGAGATCAATCACAAGCAATATTTGAAAAAAAGAATAAAAATATTTGTTATGCATAACCAGCTGTTCCCACCTCAAACCCCCCACACAATTATTATTATTATTTTTTCTCTTTTTGTAACGTGAGATCCATCATCACCGAATGACCCATCTCTCCATCTACCTCACTCTCTCTGACCTCTCTCTCTCTCTCTCCTAAAGCTCTCTCTCATCAAACCCCCTCCCTCTCTCTCCTCAACCTCTCTCTCATCAAGCTCTCTCTGTCGCTCCGACCTCTCTCTCTCAGGCTCTCTCTCTTTGAGCTCCTGATGTATTTTTCTTCCTCTCTCTCAAGTTCCTGATATGTTTTCATTCGTTTGTCAGTAATAATTGGGTGATCACTACCATGCACGTAAGGTGTCATGAGATGTAAAATAAGTTAAAGAGCTTATGAGAAGAATAATTCGAAAAAAATACTTATACTCAATAGGCTATGTATCGTGTAGAGTTGTTGAATATAATAACTCTATATTTAATATGAGTTGTTTGCTCGCTTGCAGGTACTGCTATATATACTCGATCTTTCTTTTTTTAATAATGCTATATATGCTATACATTATATACAAATACATGATATATGCAAATAGTTTATGAGCAATATTAAGATAAAGAAATAATATTTGTAATTGTGGAGTATGTAAGTGCTATACAATTACTTTAGAAAAAGTGAGTAAATACGAGATTCATATAAAAAAATATTAATTTTTTAATAATAGATCTCATATATACTTTTTAAAACGATTGTGCGGTACTTACGCACTCCATAAATATATATTTAGCATTACTCTATTAGATATAGTCATATAGTACTGTAATAAAAAAGTAGACTTAATAAGAACTATATGAGTGATAAGAAGTGTTATTCGAGACTTACACACTTTAAGACTATACAAGTAATTAATTTTTCATTGTTTATTAACAAAAAAAAAATACATCAACAATACTATATAATCTAGCTAGATCTTGGTATAATTGAGTTGAGAGCTTGACCACGCATAATTCATTCGAATTTTTGTATCGATTAACACTTAACATATTATTCAAGTTGAAAAGAATTATTAATAACATAGTAGAGGAAGACACTACATTAAGGAATCTCGCCTTTTGCAACGCTCAAAATCGTTACAAATACTACTTAAAAACTGTATTGCATAATTTTAAATAAACTGTCCCATATCAGCAATATTAATAATTTTAAACAGCTAGCTAGCATGTATTTCTTTCTATTATACATTGCATATATATATATATATGAGGTAGGTTGTATGCATGCGCCTGGACTTTGGGATCTTCATGACCATTGACCTTTAACATGATACATGAGCTAGCAAAGTCCGGGACACGATACGTGTTCATCCGGCCGGATGAGAACTATATTTATATNTGTAGGGATCAGAGTCGTCTGATGAAGACTGCGATCCTGCAGCTGATTCTTCACTGGTGCTGGCTTTTGCTTCTTCTTCAAGCTTAGTCTGCAACAGTTTGAAAATCTCTGTGCTCGAAAGTTCAGTGGTTGACTTTCCTTTAGAGGATACTGATTTAGGGGAATTCTTCTTCTTTGCTGAAGATGTTTTCTTCGGCTTGGATGAAGAACTCGGACATTGTTCTGGAGCCTGTTCGCCACCTGTTAAAGAAGGATAGGGTACTATGGCTTGGATAGGAGAAGGAGAGGGGAATTCCTCCTTATTTTTCAGATTTGGCACAGTGGGTGGAAAATCTGCAGATATTCTTGAGATAATTTCGTCAGAACGATCGAATTTATCCCATCATTTAACGAAATACTGCCTGCGCAATAAATCGCTATGTTTTTCATACGCCCATCTACAAATCCATGGTGGTTTGTATTTAGCGCAGAAATGGATAAGATAAGGTAATCTGGCATCTCGCCCTTTTACCTTGTTGACAATGGAAAAGTGTTTGATGACCTTCTGAAGATCATCGGGGAATATTTCAATGCTAGGACCAAAGCAGCCCCACCATCTTTGAAACCACAGAGGGAAGGCATTTTTGCTTCTTCCGTTGAAGGAGAAGAACCAAGAATGTGAAAAATCTGGGGTTTGATATAAAGGAAATTTAAACCAGGCTTGAATATAATCGTAATAATTATAACCAATACCTGTTTCCTGGACAAGGGTTTTGGAAGTAGAAGGGTGAGTGACCCATTCTTCTTCAGTCATGACATGGATAATTTGACAGTTATGAAAAATAATTTTTGATTTGTCAAATTTATCAAAAATTGGTTTAATAGAAACGGAATTGGTTTTCACCATGATTCCGAGATAAAATTTCAGGTCTTTTGCTGGATTGTCAGGAATCCAGTGAAAGTCCCGAGGGAAATAATCAACTGCAAGTTGGAAAGGATCTGTCTTTATCGATTTCTCGATGTAGAACAGGTTGTCAAACCATTCCTTCTTGTGATAGAGTGCCTTGTTGGCACGGATAAAGTTGCCTGCCGGTCTCTGTCCTGTTACTGCCAATGGGTTGGCAAAGGGGTCACAGGGTGTGGCTAAGGTTGAGGCAAAGGATGCAGGGGTTACCAATCTGGGAACTTGCCCTAGACTGGTAAATCTATTGGCTATCTCCAGTGGGGAGGAAGCCTTGGTCAAAGAAGTTGTTGGTACCGGAGGTACGAACAACTTGGATATTGAAGAGGTAGAGGAGGAGCTGGGAAGCCCTCCTGGTTTCTTTTTCTTACTCATGGTTTTTCTGCAAGAAATTCACGGGTAAGAAAGTCAGGGATGGAATTATCCGATCCTTTAATATATTCAATATCAAAATCGAAAACACTTAAAACAGCTTGCCAGCGTGCAAAAATCTGTTTTGATGCAATGTTTTCAACATCCTTTTTTAAAATTTCCTTTGCTGATTTACAGTCAACTCGCAAAAGGAATTTTTGATTTAATAAATCAGACTGAAATTTAGAAATACATAAAACAATAGAAAGTATTTCTTTTTTAACAGTGCTGTAGTTATGCTGTGCATGATTCTAAGTACCAGAGTGGAAACGAACAATTTGCTCTGGAGAACTTGGAGAAACAACTTGTTTCAAGATGCCGCCATAGCCTGTGTCACTGGCGTCAGTTTGGACAATCTTAAAGCTATTTAAAATAGGAATACCAAGACATGGGAGAGTTTTGACATGTGTCTTGATTTTCTGGATAAGTTTGGTGTGAACGTCAGTCCACGGATCAGGATTAGTTTTCAGTCTCGCGAAAAGAGGGCGACACTGCTTTCTCATATCCTGATAGAAGTCAGAGATGTAATTCAAAGAACCAAGGAATCTTTGTAGTTGGTTCTTATCAAGAATAACATCTGGGAATTTGTCAGCAAACTCAATAGCTCGCTGGATAGGTTTGATTTTTCCTTCAAAGATATCAAAACCAAGGAATCTGATTTTGGTCTGGAATAATTTCATCTTCGAAGCAGATAAGACAAGTCCATTTCTTTTGATGACTGCAAGAAACGTTTCAAGATGTTTCCAGTGTTCATCAATAGATTTGGAGAAAACAAGAACGTCATCGATGTAAACGATGGTGAATAGGGTGAATGACGAAAAAATGTCATTCGTGATATTTTGGAATTCACTAGGAGCATTCTTTAGCCCAAAAGGCATGACATTCCACTCATAGTGACCCAGAGGGGTGGTGAAACCAGTCTTGTATCGGTCTGACTTCCTAATTTGGATCTGCCAAAATCCAGACTTAAGGTCAAACTTAGAGAATACGACTGCACCTTCTAAACGTTGAATTAAGTCTTGTTTATTGGGAATGGGGTACCTAATCCATTCTAAGACTTCATTCAGTGGTTTGTAATTTATGACCAGACGGGGTGTCCCTCGCTCAATCTCAGCTTTTTTCTGGACATAAAACGCAGCACATGACCAAGGTGACTTGCTATGCCTAATGATATTTTTAGCAAGAAGATCCTCAATCTCTTTTTTACAAAACTCAAGGGTTTCCCTATTCATTTGAATGGGTCTCGCCTTGGTGGGTATTTTGGATTCTGAAAATCCTTTTATGTAAGGCAAAGAAACTTCATGTTTCTTCCTATGCCAGAATGCAGTAGGAAGGTTTGAACAAACAGAAGAAATCAAAACCTTTTGAAAATCAGAGATCTTTGCCTGAAGCAAATGATCCTTTAGATTTTCAGATATGCGTTTGAAACGAATTTCTTGTTTTAGAAAATCAAGATGTTTTCTTTTTTGAGAAATCAACGTTAAATATTTTCTATGACAATCACGTTCAAATTTAGATGCAAATTTAAATTTAACTTTCTGTCCAAAGGGGTCAGTGGTGATCCCATCATGTTCAGAAAGAAAAGGATAAATCATGTTTAAGAAAGACATCCCCAAAATTACATCATAGGAAATGTCTTTGACTAAAACAGATGGAATTTTAAAGCATACATTGTCCTGGCAAACATGAGCATCATTTAGCTCATAACGAATCTTCATCTTAGATCCGTTTGCCGAGAATAAATTCTCTTCGGACTTTTCAAAGTACTGAGTGGGAACTAATCCTTCGCGGATACAGTTCAAGTTAGCACCTGAATCAATTAAGGCAATAGCAGAGAATTTGAAACTACGAGCAACAATAATCTCTACCAAACAAAACCATTTCTGTGGGACAGAATGGCGAAGCACACAGACATCCTTATCAGATGGTTCAGAATGGTCTGAGTCGTTTGATTCATTGCCTGAAGGATTTTGATCAAATTGTTTATCAATTTGTATTTTCAATAAATCTTGTTTAAAAGAAGCATTTTCAAATTTAAGGGTTTTAACCTCTTCTCTGAGTTCAGAAATCTCTTTTTTAACAAGATTAACTTCATTTTGTAAATCCTTTATGGAAATTTCTTTGGGTTTTTGTTTCTGAAAACGTCCCAAAGTTTCATCAAAAGAAATCTTCCCTGAAGACGTAGGCTCTTTGCGAGTCATATTCTTCTTAAGCTGTATGAGATATTTCTCTTTCAGCTCAGGGTCCTCAATTTGTGCAATAAGAGATAAGAGCATGTTTTCATGTTCTTCCTCTTTGGTTAAAATTCTTTTCCCATTGGGATCTTGACCTAAAACATGAATTGTTTTTCGTTCAAGATTACAACAAGAATCTTTACAACCAAACTTAATATTTGGTGAGTTGGGATGATCAGAGTCTGAGTGATAACTTGTATCATCAGAACTTAGTTCATCCTTATCCGAAGACATGGGAGATCCATTTTCGAGGAGCCGAAACAGATCTTCTTGGTCAGCGGCATTAATATGCAACTCATTAAGTTTTTTCTTAATCTTGGGCTTCTTGGGGCACTTATCTGCAAAGTGTCCTTTTTGGCCGCAAGTAAAACAAGTTCCCTTTGCAGGGGTTTTAGAAAACCATTTTTGAAAAGGTTTCTTTTTTCTGGAAACCGATTTTGAAACTGGTTTTTGGTAAAATTCATCACGGGGTGTTCTCCTGTGACTCCCGCGAGGTTTGGAAAACTTTTTAATAGTTTTCTTTTGTTGCCGAGATGGCGCAATAGGAGGAAGGCCAAATTGTTCACAAAAGTTTCCCATTTCATATTTGGCTTTCTTTCTATCGTTCATCTGTTGGGCAATCATTCTTTGATCATTACACATACTAATACCAAGTTTCTGAATAAGACTAATGATATCACCATAAGTATAATCATTATAATTCAGTAAACCCGAGGCATCAGTAAGTGAATCCTTAACCTTAATGGCAAACAAACGAGGCAATCCATCCACGAATTTTTCTTTCCAATAAGGCATATTAGAGTCATCCCGAAGCATAACTCTGGACATAAAGACATCTTTATACCAGCGGTAATCAGACATCTTATTACATCTCAAATTATTCAAATAATCAGAGATCCGATTAGTTATGTTGGAAGGTGTTCCAACAAAATGTTTAATAAGGGTATAAATCAGGGTGTTGACTCCATCGGGCGTTCCTTGCCCTGGGATTTCGTCAAACACAGGCAAACCTTCTTCAGTCTTTTGGACTGCAGAACGGATTTCACCTCTTGCCGCGTCGGTAAGATGTTTATCCCACCAAGAACGAAGCATGCCTGAGAATCCAGTAGTCAGGATATCAACAATATTAGGCTGGCTAAGATTGTTGTTGATATAAGCATTAGCAACCATAGACATACGCTGGACAGTATTGAGGATTTCCTGCTCAGATAATCCATCAATATTCCATTCATACATTTGGTCAGCAGATACTGAGAATTGAGATTGGAAACCTCTTTCCTCAAACTGCAGGTCAGGGGGTGTTGGTCTAGAATACCAATTTTTTGTAAGACCAATGGGAGTAGGTCTTTTCAAATCAAGTTTGGCAACCGTGGGTCTTTCCAGGGAAAGATCCTGAAAACTATTTTGAATTAAGTCTATTTTCTGTACTAAGGAATTATCAGACAAGGTTTCATCAGACAAACCATCATCATCCAAAGTTTTCACAGAAAAAGAATCATCAAAATTAACCCCTTTGCTGTCTTTGCTTAAAGCACTGACAGAGGGTCCTTCTTGACTAACTTCTTGTTTGATGTTAGCAAGCATTCGATTAACCTTATCGAGAGTGCTATCGGCCGGTGTAAAATCAATTTTTGGCCTTCTCTCAGGTAAGATAACCAAAGGTTTTTCAATTGTTTTGGCAGGTTTTTGGAAAATAGGTGTTTCAACCAGGTTCTCTATACGGTCCAATTGTTGACCTATTGAATGGAGAGATTGGTTAACAAAATTGTTTTGTTCAATAATCTTTTTTGTTTCGAGCAAAACATTTTCACCTGGTTTTGAAATCTTAAAAGGAGAGGCTTTTATTTCAACTTCTTGATGAGAAATCAAGATAGTTTCCAAAGGTGGGTGGCTGGTTTTAACAACAGTCCTACCTTCTTCTTTAATAAAATTTGTTTTTAAAACATTTAAATTCTTTTTAGAATCATCTTTTTTAGAAGCATAATGATTCTCAAGAAAATCAAAGAATAAGATGTGTTTGTTAATGGCCACCATCTTATCCATCCATTTTCTACGAATCCTCTGTTTCTCAGAAGATGAATAAACCTCGCAATAAGATTTTCTCTTATTACGGTTTTCTTTAGATTTAAATTCAGCAAGCAAAGAAGCTAAGTCAATAGAATCATGCGTTAGTGTTTCATGATCAAGATAATTCGTCCTGCTCATCATACATAACTGATGATGAACTGGAGCGACCATATCAGAAGCGGTAGGGGACAAAGAATTGTCCTCTTCCTCCTGTGCTTCTTCCTGTATGGATTTATCTTTTGCAGAATACATGGCAGATGTAACCTGGGACTGAGTTGAAATCCCTTTCAACTTTAGATCCTTTAGATCTTGGCTATTTGGAGTAACAATAGATTGAAACTCCTGGATAATAACCGGACGAGAAGAACGTTGTTCTTCCAGATATCTGTTGATATTCGCATCTCGAATACCTGGGTCCGAACTGATAGAGGATCTAGATCCAGCGAAAGAATTTTTTCTTTCATTAGAACTAGATGTATCAAAGGATATCTTTACAGTACCATCTATGTACTGCTTGATATAACTAAGATCTTCCTTAGGTTGAATTGCCACTGGTGGCAGCTCTTCCTTAAGGGTCCATTATGTTGGAAGTTGGATATCCTTCCAATAGAGTTTCTTGGGAGTTCTGATGTTAGCATTCTCAGTAGAACTACACATCAATAAAGTCTCATTTTTTGGAGACTTAATCTTAGCCCTTGTCTCAAGGCTAGAACTCAAAACTCTATAATATATACGGTAAACTAAAGATATGGGTCTACTGCCAGGTTTCATGTTAAAACCGGAAGTTAGAACATTCAAAGTTAAAACAGACAGAACATTTGCGTCATACAAATCAACCATCAAGTCAGGATAGCAATTAAAATGAACTGGACCATCCATAAGAGAAGTCTGAACTACTCTTAAGGCACTGTCGGCAAAGTCCATGAATCTACCATCACGTAAACATAAAAGAACAGAAGCATTGATACCTTTTCTGATCAAAGGTTTCACTGCTACCTGAACAGATGCAATATGCATGAATTTAAAACCTTTTTCTTTAAAAGATTTTATTAATTCTTTTTTAAATAATACGCATTGTTCTTGCGTATCTGATATAGAAAAAGTATGTTCCACAGTTTTTACCTGGGACAGAGTTTTAGATTTGAAATTAAACCAAGACTGGTGATATAAGGAATTAACCTTGATCTTTGGCATATGCCATTGATCTATATCATCAATCCCAGTCTCATTTTCTGAGATATTACAGTCTTCTTCGTTAATTATATCAGGAGGCAAAGCCGACCTGGAACTAACTGATGAACTAGATCTAAATGATGCTTTTATAAAATAATATTCTACCTTAATTCATCGTAGTGTTTTATTTAAAATAAAACACTTACGCGTTTTCAAATCAGTGTTTTAACTCACCGTTGGTTTATTTGAGGATCCCGAAGCGTAGGATTGAAGTTAATTACCTAGGCCCCTACCATTTTTACTTCACTTTTTCCTTTTTCCTTTTTCTTCTCTCTCTTTCCTCTCTCTCTCTCTCCCCATGCTCTTCCCTTTCCCATTTCTCCTTACCGTCGCCGCCCCTTTGACCGCCCGTTTCTCCGCCGTCCGGTGGAGGTATCGTACACCACCCTTGCCATTCTCTTCCAATCCCACCAAAGTTCATCCCCTCCAATTTTCAAAGCCATCGGACCAGCAGTTAGCCGCCACGAGCCCCCGGAAGTTGCTGCCTTACTCTGTTTTCCTCCTTACCGTCGCCGCCCATTCGGCCGGTCGTTTCTCCGCCGTCCGGTGGAGGTGTCGTACACCACCCCCGCCATTCTCTTCCACTCCCACCAGAGTTCATCCCCTCCAATTTTCAGAGCCATCGGACCAGCCGTTAGCCGCCACGAGCCCCCGGAAGTTGCTGCC
>QGSO01000357.1:99686-168042 GCA_011037825.1 Carya cathayensis | reverse complement strand
TGTTCCACAGTTTTTACCTGGGACAGAGTTTTAGATTTGAAATTAAACCAAGACTGGTGATATAAGGAATTAACCTTGATCTTTGGCATATGCCATTGATCTATATCATCAATCCCAGTCTCATTTTCTGAGATATCACAATCTTCTTCGTTAATTATATCAGGAGGCAAAGCCGACCTGGAACTAACTGATGAACTAGATCTATACATCTTGTTCATCTTGGTTCTAACTGAAGCAAGACTCGGGGTCCTTCCTAGACCTAAGTCTGTACTACTTTCAGCAGCAACCTCCGCACATACCGGAGGGCCACAACACTAACCCAACCTCACTCCACATGCCTATAACGCCTGTCCCTCGGCTAACACGGCAATCTAGGAGCCCTTCTGGACGCTAGTGTATTCGGCTGCGGTGGCGGCCGCGAACTGAACTGTAGCAAAGAGCAAAGATAAAGGAGAGACAGAGTGTCTCCAGATAGAATCAAGAAGTATAAGAGATACAGATAAAGAAACAGCAGTTAATATCCAGAACCGAAATTGGCTTTAATACCATAAACAGCGGAATCATGTGAAGATAAGAGAAAACAGAGACAAGGAAAGATAGATATTCTGACCCGGCATAAGATCAAGAAAGATTAAGACAGTAGGAGGCATGGCCTTCCATGGATATGAAAATAAATGACATGAAGATAAACGTGAGCAGAATATGTGGAGGCTCGGCCTACCAATGCATGAATGCTCAATGTAAAACAGAGTAATGAAGCAAAACTTTCTTTTATATATACTGAAAGTAAGCGTCAAATAGATACAAGGATAAACTTACAAGCTTAAGAAATTAAGTTTGTAAGGGATACAAAGTTATCAGGGAGTTGGGATTCTCTCTGGGATAGTGGTCAATTTGTTCTTAGAGTTGAGAGCTAAATTGGCCGTACTTACAAATGAAATGAGGAGTCCTTTTATAGAGTAAGGAAGCTCCTGTACAAGATAGAATCGTCCCGTAAATCACGGGGTGAATAGTGAATAGTGACTTTTTGTCACTATTTACTCATGCTGGCATTCTGACGCCGAAAGGATTTGTCGTCTTCTGCCGAACTTCAATCTTCTTTTTGCACCGAAAGTATCTATGCAAAGTGGTCAAAAGTTGCAATCACCTTTCCCTCCCCCGAAAATGAAGGCGGATGAGTGACAGCTGGATAATGCACTGGAGTTTTCTGAAAAGGAGTCTTCAGTGCTGGATAGTGCGCTGGGGCGCTGTCAAGGTCATTTCTCAGTCATCTCCCAGATTGGGCGGATAGTCTTCTGAGTCATGGCTGAATATGTTGCTGTAGGGATCAGAGTCGTCTGATGAAGACTGCGATCCTGCAGCTGATTCTTCACTGGTGCTGGCTTTTGCTTCTTCTTCAAGCTTAGTCTGCAACAGTTTGAAAATCTCTGTGCTCGAAAGTTCAGTGGTTGACTTTCCTTTCGAGGATACTGATTTAGGGGAATTCTTCTTCTTTGCTGAAGATGTTTTCTTCGGCTTGGATGAAGAACTCGGACATTGTTCTGGAGCCTGTTCGCCACCTGTTAAAGAAAGATATGGTACTATGGCTTGGATAGGAGAAGGAGAGGAGAATTCCAACTTATATATATATAAGTTGGAAATTAGGGGAATTTCCACAGGCCTTTGGAACTTGGATCGAGTAATGCGCACAGAACTTCGAGGCCTTAATTTCCAGAGCAGTTCGGTCGATCGCCAACCTAGCTAGCTAGCTACTGGTGGCGTCCATATATAAATTATATATATGGATCGAAGTAGATCGAGTTCTATACTTACGTACTCTACATGAGAATTTAATGTCTTGTCTATATATCTCTACGCATTAGATCATCTAGATTGGTTGAACCATTAAATTAAAGAAGTCTCGGTTGATATAGATCAGTGGCCGGTGGGTAATTAGCGTAATATATATATATATATAATATAAAAATGATCATAAATATAATCTAGAATATTGATCGTATTGGATACAATATAATAATTTAGAGATCAATCGCAAGCATTAATATTTGAAAAAAATTAATGTCAAGTATATATAATACAGCTTATAATAACTATATTATATTTTACAACCATCTTATAATTTGATAGCGTTATCTCATTAAAAATACTAATTTTTTAAATTTGAATTCCAAATTATATATATATATATATATTTATATATATAACTGCCTTTCATTTGGAACATAATTATAAAATAATCGGATGTAATAAAAGTTTGTATGTCTATCATTAGTCTTTGGAAAAAAAAAGGAGAAGCTTATCAGTACGTACATTTTTATTTATTTATATAGAAATAATTATTCTTACTAAAATTTGAACAACTTATAATATTTAAAGTTCGGAACATCTCACGTATACTAATTCTTCTATTCATCATCTATACATAATCACACATTTGCTAAAAAAGAAAAAATTATTACTTCAAAAAAAAAATTTTTTATCATCTCAATTATGTAGTCAATAATCGAAAAATGCCACGTACAAGAAACCTTAGAGTCATCTAATTATAAAGACGACAACTAGTATACTTTAATGAAACAAGACGGCAAGTAATTTGTATTTGCATGTAAGTTTTGTTAGTGGAATTAAATTGGACCAGGCCAGGTCAATATATAATAGATAGAATATTCATGAACATGCAATACATGAATTCAAAGCAAACATCATTTGTACTATAATTTTTTAGAGTCATTAATTCTATAATATATATATCTACGAGAAAATTTCTATAATTTCTTTAAAAGACATTCCATATATATATAATTAATTTCTTAGGCACCTAATTTATATATGTTACCCAAATTTTGGAATCCTAAGTTTTGACGACTTTTTTTAAACAGGGTATTTTCAAGTACTCTAAAATATTCTTAGATATTAATTGCATTCCCAAATATCACTTAAACTTAAGGGTGGGTAGTGGAGTCCCGCACCCTACTACCCCGCCCCGCATGGATGGGGGCGGGGTTGGCCCAACCTCGCCCCGCCCCCCTATATATATATATATTATATATATAAACATAAATATTTATATATATATAAACATAAATATATGTTTATATATATAAATATAAATATATCTTTATATTTTACAAATTGTGTATATATAAATATATATAACAATTTGTTAAACTTGTTTACAAAGTATGCATTAGCAAATTTAAAAACTATATAGTTTAAAACTACTACACTACAACTTACATAAAATATGCACTAGCAAATTTAAAAACTACATAATTTTTTAATTATAGTCATATTTACAAAATTTAAATTTACAATTTGGATCTAAAAATATATATTTTATCACTTTTAGATCTAAAAATAATTTTTAAATATAATTAAATGTAGTTCATAAATAAAGTGAAAATGAAGCGGGGCGGGTATCCGCTCTACACCTCGCCCCCGGGATGCGGAGGTGGGGGACGGATGTGAAAACCCCACCCCTGCACCATGCGGAGTGGGGTGCGGGGAGGGGGCCACCCTGCACCGTATGGTGCGGGTAGCACCCCCTACTTAAACTGAACACTTTTCAATTTTAAGTCTTTAATTTTTTTTATCTAATCATTACCTTATCATTATCTAAATACAAAAAACATGAATATCAATTTTCAAATTTGAAAAAAAAATAAAAAATATATATATATTAAAACAAGTTTTAAATTTTCTAATATTTTCATTCAACTCTCTCTTTTCTTTTCCAATATCTAATAAAATATCTTAACTCAAATTATTTTATTATTATTCATAAACTATTTTATTACTATTTACTTAAAATATTTTAAGGTTAATTTGACCCATTATTAGTCAAAGAAAAATATTAAACCAACGTATAATCCTATATATATAACTAGTCAAAGTAAACTTCAACATTCAACAATTGACTTCTCGAAACTTACATAAAAAGATAGCTTGATAAAGACGTACGTGGTCAGTAACGCATGCATGCACGTAGATGTATTATCGTCCTGATTATTCGATTGACTAGTTTATAAGCTCGTTGTAATTTTGACCAAGTGATGGTGTTATATTTTTGAAGTATGCATCCAAATTAAGAAGAAATTTAATAGATCGAACAGAAAAGTATCAATATGAGATAGGAATTTGGTACGCGGTTTTTGAAAATTTTCTGTTCACTATCTTGACATTTATTGATAGAAAAATTCTAAACATAAGTTCATGCATGCACACATGGCACTTTTTTATTTTTTATTTTTATTTTTATTTTTTTTCTTTTACCAAATATTTAGAATATAAATGATAAGTAGAAAAATTCAATTAATTTAAGAAGAATAAACCTATTTGTTTAACAAGATTATAAAAAACAATGTAGTATATAGTGTGTGAAGATGATGAGTAGCAAAACTCAATATCACTATAGATGGATGAGATCATGCATTGTCAAAGTGCTCACGACGTGCAGTCCCATCCTTATCATCAACACCCCAAGTTATAAACCATGGGAAAGTACTCGGCCAACACGTACACCAGAAAACAGTATTAATTTAGTTCTGTGGGTTCAGAAAGATTCACTTAATTACCAAAACAGAAGGGTTCCACAAAGAAATAATGGCATAAATATTAAAGTGCAACCTAACCCAAAAATTACAAAAGAGTGAATTAATGCATAAATAAGGCAAAAAGCAAAGGCAATAATAAGGAAACACACGAGTGGGAATAAGCTAAGAGTTGTTGCAAGCTGCTTTTAGAAAGGAAATCGAGCTCTAATTTCTCGACCAAAGCATGTTATATAGATTCAAAAAGTTCGTCAAATATTTAAAGGTGAAATAGGGACAAATAGTTTATTCCAATTTCCCACGGCAAACATCTCTAGCAATTCTATGGGATGACCATATGCATGTTTTATTGTATAATATTGATTAATGGAGGAAAATGAGTTCATTTCCATTTATAAAAATGGTCCATTGGATTATAATGTGGGCTACCTAACTATCTAATCTGCAAGCCTTGCCAAAGTTTTTTTGTTTTAAAAAAATGTTAGATCTATATGATAAAGATCTTACATAATAAAATTTATAAACTAAAATGATTTAATGCAATATGTCATGTTGTAAATTCGTTTTATTGTAAAATTGATCTGACATATTATATTAAAGCATATAATTAATGTTTTAAATTTGTTTGAGTAAGAATTTTATGTAAACAAGGAATTTCTCAAATTAAATTTTTATAAATTCTTTTCACTGGTTTTCTTTATAAACCTAACATAATTTATACTATAAGAAAATTGCTTATTTGCGATCAATTAATTCTAGCGAAATGATTATTTTCAGCTAAAATTAGTTACAAATAGTCTTTTGGTTGCAATAAATTTATCACAAAAGTTCATTTTTCTTGTAGTTTATTTTCTACAGAAATTGCCTCTGGTTTCAAAAAGCAAAAGCAGAATACTCATTAGTGGATTGGTCTTTTTTTATTTTTCTTTTTGGGTGTGACAAACGAGTCAAATAGCTTTTTGAATGGCTGAATCTTCTAATTCTAAGTGCTCACTATTCGCAAAACAATTTGAAACTGAATTCTACATTTGATCTTCTTCGAAATTCAGAGGACACGTCTTATAATATACATGAAGTTGCTGGCTGTGCAAGAACGATTTGCTTCCAACCAATTTACCCCTTAATTCAAGGTTTCTTCCTCGCAATTCAAGAGTAGATGTCATTGAATATGTAGTTGGCTGCCCAAGGACACTGTCAAATTAATTTAAAAAGTGCAAAAAACAAAGGATTACCGCAACAGTATCCTCAACGGATTAGTCAAATCTAAATGACACTTTTGATGAATGTGAGATGATCGAATTTGACTTTTAGCTATTTCATTCATATAAGTCCCTACATTGGAATAGTTATTTTTTTATATATAATAATCAAATAATATAAGATGAATTTGTCTTTGACTATTCACATTAAATTCCCACATTAGATTATTCATTTATTCATTATATAGTAATGAGTAATTAATAATTAAAAAAATATTTAATTTTTTTAATTATTAATTTATTTTATTTTATCATATTTTACTATTTTACCTATTATATGTTAATTAGTAATCATATTCTAAACAACAAAGAGAAGGTTTGGTACGTGCATTAATAGTTACTTAGAAAATATAGACATTTACTTGAAAATAGTTAATTTATTTGAAGCCGTGTCCTCCAAATAGTTAATATAATTTCAGTTGTGCCCCCCAAATATCATCTAGTAAATATTACTTTCGTTCAATATGAAAGTAGACACGAAAGAAGATAGAGAAAGAAATGATAAAATATACATGATTTGGGATATCTACAGTAACTACAATTGTAGCTAAAAACGAAAGTCCAAATATTTAAATTTTAGCTAATCTATTATGATGGTATTTTGAGGTCTAATAGCTAAATAAGTAATGGATTTAGCCTTTAGCTAATCCATTGAGAATGCTCTAGAAGGGAAAAAAACACTTGACAAGATAGATGATATCAAACCCCAAAAAAATATTTGAGATGGTCTGTTTTTGCAGTCTAATTGGAGGATCGTTGATAAAGTAGGTGGGCAAATTGCCAAAAGGAATCTTGGAAGCTGAAGTAGCGGCATCGGCCGCCGGCGGCACTGGATTGGGTAGCCTGAGGCGATTTAGTGAAATCTCTACTGACATCTTTGGATGGATCAGGAGCGCATGGTAGAGGTAGTTTTGAACATAGGGGAAGGGGGAGGTCTGAAGATATTGAGCTTAATTAGCTTGTCTGGGGATTCTATATTGGAATTTTTAGCCTCAAATTAAAATATATATATTTATATATATACGATCACATGCTATAAATAAATCACATATATTATATGAGAAACAATCAAATGCTTTATGGAACATATCCTCCAATTTCTTGATATTAAAACTGTAACTCCTTACTCCACACCCAAAACTAAAAAATATTTAAAAAAAAAAGAAACAGAAAGAAAAGCTCCTTTCAGGCAGGTCAATCTATTTGCACGGGCTCGTGGTTGCTGTTAAAGGACGACATCGACCTTATTCACCCTATTACTTATATATATATATATATACCAGTTTGGTAAATGTAGCTAGCCAGACGTTTGGGCTACATGGAGAGGGCGAGGCTTGATCAATGAATGATATCTCTACGCCGCATGTACGTCAAAAACTGTCCTGGCAGCTCTTCCAAAAGAGCCTGTACCACTGATATCCGCCCACCTACCCACACCACAATCACTTTCTTAGTTCAACGCAAACCAAACTGATGATACTAACGTCGAATACAACTGGTTTTTAGGGTTATAATTTGTAAAGCATCCAATTATCCAAGCATGCAATTTTCTAACTGGTCACTCAATCTCTAACTCTTAAGGAACAAGACGGCACTAGCAAAGGCAGTTCATGTTCAGTCCAATCCCACCCTTTTTTCCTTTCTTACTAAATCATGAATAATTATCCAAATGGAAAAACCATTTGTTTCCTTTTACTTATTTTTCACTTTTCTTTCACCAAGGCGAGCTGGAATGAGTTTTGGCCAATTTGAGCATGGATCAGTTGAGCAAAACTTGAATGTGAAGGTCTTCCTCTTGCAGAGTGGCACATTCCAGTCCGACGGCCTTGTACGTACTACCATATATCTTATTTTGGGATTTTATGTAAAACTTACTTTAGCCCACTAACTCATGATCATCACGCATTTTGAAAACAATACTAACCCAGAGAAACTTCTGAATGCGAAGTTACGGTTAGTTGATGATTTAGAGGGGACATGAAAAGCTTTGTATGGACAAACACACATTGAAACAAACTGTACGATGTCATGCGTAGCAACACGACGTGTAGAGCTCTCCGATCGTTGTCCATTGTCCGCATCAAGAACCTGCCAAAAACAAAGTGAGATAGCTGACTGATTCAAGGCGAAATTCTAAAGATAATTTACTGAAGATCTGGGATACTAATAATTCATTCACCGGAGTGTTAGAGGTTGTTAAATTAGAAAACAAAGGTTTACCTCCATTTGTCCAAAATCTGCACCTCCCACTCCCACTATAAGAATTGATAGAAGAAGATCAGATGCCTTCACCATTAATGCGTCTTTTGTTTCTTGAGGTCACTAAGGACTCCATCCTAGAAAAGGCGGAAATTTATTAAATTAAGGGATGAGGGATTGATGGAAAGAGACATCAAATAAAGTCAAAATTCTATTTACCGGAATAATGAGCAAGACGAAATACTTGTTGCAATTGTACGAGAGAGACTGGCCGGCCTGCATTTTGAGCAGCTGTGTTAATCACTTGGCCAAATAAAGTTGGTCTTGCCAGAGCTACATTATGTACAGCACTTGCGTAAGCAGTCATGATCCCTTCAACTCCTTCGGCCTATTGATAATAAAAGAAGCTGACTGTTACTTAAAAGTATGAAAATGCAGTTTTCATAAGTATATGAACATGTTGCATTGTGTAGCTACTAAGACCTTATGTTTACTAATCCTAAAATACAAATAACTTATGATTTTCATGTTCATTGTAGCTAAAAAAAAGGAAAAAGGAGAAGCTTATCAGTATGTACATTTTTATTTATTTATATAGATATAATTCTTCCTAAAATTTGAACAACTTATAATTTTTAAAGTCCGGAACATGTTACATATACTAATTCTTCTATTTATCATCCATGCATCACACATTTGCTAAAGAAGAAAAAAGTATTACTTTATTTTTTCTTATCTCAATTATGTAATTAATAATTGAAAAATGCCACATACAAGAAACCCTAGAGTACTCAACTAATTATAAAAACGACAACTAGCTAGCATACTTTAATGAAACAAGACTACAATTAATTTGTATTTGAATGTAAGTTTCGTTGGTGGAATTAAATAGGACCAGGGCCAAGTCAATATATAATAGATAGAATACTCATGAACATGCAATATATGAATTCAAAGCAAACATCATTTGTACTATCTTTTTTTAGAATCATTCATTCTATAATATATATATATATATATATATATCTATCTACGACAAAATTTCTATAATTTCTTTAAAAGACATTCCATATATATATATAATTAATTTCTTGGGCACCTAATTTATATATGTTACCCAAATTTTGGAATCCTAAGTTTTGATGACTTTTTTTTAACAAGGTATTTTCAAGTACTCTAAAATATTCTTAGATATTAATTTTATTCTTAAATATCACTTAAAATCAAAACAATTTTCAATTTCAAGTTTTCAATTTTTTTCATCTAATCATTATCCAAATACAAAAAATATGAATACCACTTTTCAAATTTGAAAACAAAAATAATATTAAAAATTTATATTCAAACAAGTTTTTAATTTTATAATATTTTCATTCAACTCTCTCTTCTTAATTTTCAATAACCAATAAAATATCTTAACTTAAACTATTTTACTATTACTCATAAACTATTTCATTACTATTTACTAAAATATTTTAAGTTTAATTTGAACTATTATTAGTCAAAGAAAAATATAGCGGTGGGTGTAGCTTTATCCTTCAACAATTGACTTCTCGAAACTTACGTCAAAAGTAATGCATGCATGCATGCACGTAGCTGTAATATTGTCCTGGTTATTCGATTTACTAGATTTATAAGCTCGTGTTTCTGTTGTAATTTTGACCAAGTGATGGTGTTATATCTTTGAAGTATGCATCCAAATTAAGAAGAAATTTAATAGATCGACCAGGAAAGTATCAATGTGAGATTGGAATTTAGTAAGCGGTTTTTGAATATTCTCTGTTCACGATCTTGACATTTATTCATAGAAAAATTATAAACATAAGTCTATACAGTACTACACACGTAACACACCATACTTTTTTATTTATTATTTACTTTTTTACCAAATATATAGAATATAGATAATAAGAAGAGGAATTCAATTAGTTTTAAAAAAATAAATCCAAAATGTTTTCAAAAAAATTATAAAAAAAAATATGGTATGTAGTGTGTGGGGATGATAAATAGTAAAGCTCTTATTTGTAGTTGCACCGAGTCATATGACATTATTTAAGTGATTTCTTATATTAATATCGCTATAGATAGATGAAATCATGCATTGTCAAAGTGCTGATCACGACATGCAGTCTCATCCTTATCATCAACACCCCAAGTTATAACCATGGGAAAGTACTCGGCCGACGCACCAGAAAACAGTATTAATATAGTTCTATGGGTTCAGACAGATATATTTAATTACCAAAACAAAAGGGTCCACAAAGAAATAATTAATGGCTTAAATATTAAAGTACAAGCTAACCCAAAAATTACAAAAGAGTGAATTAATTAATGCAGAATTAATTAAGGCAAAAAGCAAAGGCAATAATAAGGAAACACATGAGTGGGAATAAGCTAAGAGTACTTGTTGCAAACTGCTTTTAGAAAGGAACTCGAGTTCTAATTTCTTGACCAAAGCACGTATAGATTCAAAAGGTTCGTAAAATATTTAAAGGTACGTGAAATAGACACAAATAGTTTATTCCAATTTCCCACGGCAAAAATCTCTAGCAATTCTATGGGATGACCATGTTTTATTGTATAATTGATTAATGGAGGAAAATGAGTTCATTTCCATTTATAAAAATGGTCCATTAATGGATTACGATGTGGGCTACCTAATTATCTAATCTGCAAGCCTTGCCAAAAGTTTTAAAAAAAATGTTAAAGTCTATATAAAGATCTTACATAATAAAATTTATAAACTAATAAATGACTTAATGCGATATGTCACGTTGTAAATTTGTTTTATTATAAAATAGATATGACATATTATATTTAATGCATCATTTTTTAAATTTGTTTGAGTAAAATTTTTATTTAGACAAAGAATTTCTCAAACTAAAATTTTATAAATTCTTTTCACTGGTGTTCTTTTTAAACCAAACGCAATTTATTTTCTACAGAAATTGTCTCTGGTTCCTAAAAGCAAAAGCAAAAGTCGTTAGTGGATTGGGGTTTTTTCTTTTTGGGTGTGATAAAGAGTAAAATAGCTTTTTGAAGGGCTGAATCTTCTAATTCTGAGTGCTCACTACTCGCAAAACAATTTGAAACTGAATTGATCTACATTTGATCTTCTTCGAAATTCACAGGACATGTCTTATAATATACATGAAGTGGCTGGCTGTGCAAGAAAGATTTGCTTCCAACCAATTTACACCTGAATTCAAGGTTTCTTCCTCGCAATTAAACAGTAGATGTCATTGTCATTGAATATGTTGTTGGTTGCCCAAGGACAGTGTCAAACCAAGTTTAGAAGTGCATAAAACAAAGGATTACCGTGCTTAGAAGGGAAAAAAAAACACTTAGACAAGATAGATGATATCAAACCCCAAAAAAATGAAATAGAAAGAATCCTATTCCATATATATATATATATATATATGTATGTATGAGATGCTATAACATAGCCTTATAAATCACATATTATATGAGAAACAATCAAATGCTTTATGGAACATATCCTCCAATTTCTTGATGTTAAAACTGTAACTCTATCCCAAAAAAAAAAAAAACCTGTAACTCCAAAACTTAAAAAGATAAAAATAAAAAATAAAAAAAAATAAAATAAAAAGAAAGTAAAGCTCCTTTCAGGCAGGTCAATCTATTAGCACGAGCTCGTGGTTGCTGTTAAAGGACAACATCTACCTTATTCACCCTATTACTTATATACCATTTCGGTAAATGTAGCTAGCCAGACGTTTGGGCTACATGCAGAGGGCGTGGCTTGATATCTCTACGCCGCATGTACGTCAAAAACTGTCCTGGTAGCTCTTCCAAAAGAGCCTGTACCACAGATATCCGCCCACCTGCCCACACCGCAATCACTTTCTTAGTTCAACGCAAACCAAACTGATGATACTAACGTCAAATACAACTGGTTTTTAGGGTTATAATTTGTAAAGCATCCAATTATCCAAGCATGCAATTTTCTAACTGTTCACTCAATCTCTAACTCTTAAGGAACAAGACGGCACTAGCAAAGGCAGTTCATGCTCAGTCCAATCCCACCCTTTTTTTCCTTTCTTCACTAAATCATGAATAATTATCCAAATGGAAAAACCATTGTTTCCTTTTACTTAATTTTCACTTTTCTGTCACCAAGGCGAGCTGGAATGAGTTCTGGCCAATTTGAGCACGGATCAGTTGAGCAAAACTTGAATGTGAAGGTCTTCCTCTTGCAGAGTGGCACATTCCAGTCCGACCTTGCATTACCAGATATATTATTTTGGGATTTTAGGTAAAACTTACTTTAGCCCAATAACTCATCACGCATTTTGAAAACAATACTAACCCAGAGAAACTTCTGAATGCTAAGTTACTGTTAGTTGATGATTTAGAGGTGACATGAAGAGCTTTGTATGGACAAACACGACTTAGTGTGTACTTACCATGCACATCTCGCATTGAAACAAACTGTACGATGTCTTGCGTAGCAACACGACCTGTAGAGCTCTCTAATCGTTGTCCATTATCCGCATCAAGAACCTGCCAAAAACTAAGTGAGATAGCTGACTGATTCAAGGCGTAATTCTAAAGATAATTTACTGAAGATCTGGGATACTAATTATTCATTCACCGGAGTGTTAGAGGTTGTTAAATTAGAAAACAAAGGTTTACCTCCATTTGTCCAAAATCTGCACCTCCCACTCCCACTATAAGAATTGATAGAGGAAGATCAGATGCCTTCACCAATGCGTCTTTTGTTTCTTGAAGGTCAGTAAGGACTCCATCCTAGAAAAGGCGGCAATTTATTAAATTAAGGGATGAGGGATTGATGGAAAGGGACATCAAATAAAGTCAAATTTCTCTTTACCGTAATAATGAGCAAGACAAAATACTTGTTGCTATTGTACGAGAGAGACTGGCCTGCAGTTTGAGCAGCTGTGTTAATCACTTGGCCAAATAAAGTTGGTCCTGCCAGAGCTACATTATGTAGAGCACTTGCGTAAGCAGTCATGATCCCTTCAACTCCTTCGGCCTATTGATAATAAAAGAAGCTGACTGTTACTTAAAAGTATGAAAATGCAGTTTTCATAAGTATATGAACATGTTGCATTGTGTAGCTACCAAGACCTTATGCTTACTAATCCTAAAATACAAATAACTTATAATAAAAAAATACAAATAACTTATTTTCAGAGTGCAACTTACGGTGGTATCATTTTCATTACATACATTTTTTTTTTTTTTGCTAAATAATTTTCATTACATACATAATCATTGGTCTCTCTTTTTTAACGGATTGCAAAGACTTTCTACAGGGTGTTTACTGTTTTTCAACTAATTTATTATAAGTTTTCTATTTGCTTAAAACTTACCACGACATCCGATGCAAGACCATAAAAAATAATAGTAGGGATGAAAAAATGAGAAATATTTAAATTTAAGGACAAACACATGATGGTGTATCCCAATTTTGGATGGCTGAATTATCAAAAACTACAAAATTAATGATGAATAAAGGAAGCCACCATATGAGTTACTAAATTATTGGTATCGAAATATGTTAAAAACTGACTTCATTTCTCCACCAAAAAAAATTCCGGGGCTAACTATAAGATCACAAGAAGATAAACAAGATCAGTGATACTCCTTTGAAAACAGCTAGTATATCACACCCAAAATGCTGCATCAGAGACGATGCAGCAAATTAAGAATTATAAAATCAGCTCCTCTCACCTCAAAGCTGCCAGCACTTCCGTTCAAGTTGAAACAATGCGAGATAGTGCCATCAGATGTTCTTCCTCCAAATCCCCAAGCAGGAAAACGCTTATCGGAATCATAAAACTGAATGACCTCCCCAACATCTATTATAGCCTGCAAATAATTTAGTTAATCATGCAGAGTACAGTGACTTCACCACTCAATGATGATTTCTTTTTAGATATATGTTAACTTTTGTTTTAGTTACAATATAAAAATATATATATATATGCTAACAGCTAGCTATTGATGCGAGCGACCAAATTGGACATTGAAAACAAGCCACTAGATCAAATTGAGTCATAACAGACAAAAGACTGCAATTTAGAAACACGTCTATGGACCAAATCAATGTAAATGAAAAATACACCTACATAAATTTCGCAGTGAAACTAAGGATGCTTTTGAATGTTGAATTGAGTTGAGCTGAGCTGAGCTCAGTTTTTATATATAGTAGTGAGTTGAGATGGTAGAGTGAGTTCTATGGGACCCATCTAAGATGAGTTTAGATGTGTTTGGATGTTAAGATGAGTTTAGTACTATTTATGGAAAGTTGAAAAAGGTTGTGTGTTCCACATGTAAAGAGGTGTTGAGTTGAAAATGTTGTGGGTCTCATGGTGTAAAGAGATTTTGAATTGAGATGAATTTAGTAATTTGAGAGTTGTGTGTTTGAATGTGAAACTCAACTTAAAATTAGACTGAATTGAGTTGATCTCAGTGCATTTCAACAACCAAACTAGCCATAATACCCTCTTGAAAGCACCAAAGGATGCACAGCCTTACGAACCTTACCTTCTGATATGAATTCAACCAACCAGAAGGATCGATGTAGTGTAAAGAATCTGGATTCCGAGGATTTCCATTTGAGGCTGGAAAAAATAACTTAAATATTCAAATTATGAATAAGACATGCAGCAAAAGCCTTTATAACTAGAAAAAGAGAACCAAGCAATTTTTTTTATAAGTGAAAAACCAAACATATTCAATTACCACAAGTATGCTAAATTATTCCTCTAGAAATTCAAATAATATTTACCTGTAAAGTCAACAGCAACCATAAAGTTGAGCTCAAATCCACTAGAAATGTAATCGAGAAAGCTGTATTGTTCCTTCTCGCAAAATTGATCCACAAACAGCTGTCCTTTTAAAACCTATATTGACAATTTTTTTTATTGGTAAACAAAATTTTACTAATTAAGAATAGGCAAAAGCCCAAGTATACAGGGCATATAAAAGAGCATCGCCCGTGCGTGCTAGTTTAGTGATAAAACCTATATTGATAAATTATTGGACAAATGAGGATTTAAATAAAAGGATTAACATAAAATATTTTATAAAATCCTTCTGCAGGAATGAATACGTACCTTCTCATGACCATGATGAGATGTTAAGGTAAGACTGGCACCGCTTCTACCTTTATAAAGTTTTTCCAGGTCTGCCACTGACTTCTGAAGTTTACTGATGAGGTAAATTTAAATAAATGATTTTCTTTAGACCAGAGACTAAACCGCGATAACAAGCAAAAGGGAAAACAAATCAACATGAATCTCTACATTCGATGAGTTCCACCTACCCAATGAGCACATGATTGCCACTGCTGTTGAAATCAAAGCACTCGATAATTAATGGGCTCTCCTGTATCAAGTCAAGTTTTATGTGCCATATGCATCATCTTAATCATCAAAATAATAGAACATCCAATAATCTATGATCTAATGCGACCAAGAATCATAAGGTGACAAACTTACCTTACTTCCAAACTGCTGCATACTCATGCATAGGGGCTTCCAAGTTGGATTTAAATTGTTGTTCACCACCTCAGTCTTGCATATTGGAATGGAGCCCCCACTCTCAACAATTCTAGATACTTTTAAAAATGGATCCTAGAATAAAATGACAAAATTAAAGAATGAAACATAGTCAGGAATATACATGCATTTTTTGATAGGTTAGTCAGGATATACATGCATAAGTGACACAAAAACCTTTTAAGGTATCTGATGCAAATACATACACTTTTAGAAAATAGGTCCTTGTTATCCAAGTATGAGCAACGTAATATCATCTCAACTGCACTCCTTGAAGCAACCAATTCCTCTGCATGGATTGTGAGTACCCCTAAGTTCCTCAAACCAGTATGCCCGCTTTTGCCATGGAGATTTAGATTTAAACTCCGACTTTGTTTTGTCACTATCTGCAATGTAAAAGAGAGTGAAGGAGTATTCATGTTCATCACACGATGAGCAAAACAACATAAAATAATTTAAGCCACTTGTTTGAAAATGGCAGCAGTTGGAAAGCATGTAATCTAATATAATAAAATATCTCTAAAGTAGGGAACTGTGGTCGTCTTTCTGCTGTTAAAAATTGTAAGGTGGAAATCCCATAATTAAATAACTTTGTCCTCAATTTACATTAGCTTAGTGAAAAAGTATTATGTATCCCAAGGTCATACCTCTGATAGAACACAAGTGGCCTCTCCAAGAAAATCTTGATCCTCCAATTTCAATGTCTGCAAGGCAAAAGGAAACATATGCATTCATACATATGTACGTACGTACGTACATACATACATACACAATTGGCATTAGATATCTGTTTATAATTGTTTATTAACTAACTTTGTTGCTATTTCAATGTTTATTAAAATGTATCAACAAAATTACCACTTAGCAGACTCGCAAAAGTATAGTGTGATCAACACACATTTTCTCAGAGAAACCAGTATACAATTCACACTTTACAATGTATAAGACTTTTACCTTGTAAATTGCAGTATTCAGCACTTAAGATTGGCAGATATACCACCACAGTAACACTAGAATGTTGATCTTTTTTTGGTTTATGGTATATATCGGTACAACTTATAATTGAACAAACAAAATCTATAAAATATGAATTGAAATGATAAATAATTTTTTCTTTGATCGATTAATAGTTATTGATGGTAAAAAGTAGGCATAGCCCAAGTACATGGGAAATTGAAATGATAGATACTAAGCAGAAACTATGATATACCTTCACGGGTACATTATAATATTTTGTATCAATATCATACACATGAAATCTGGATCAAAAAAGAAAGAAGGGAAACATGAGTCAAAAGCAATCAGATTAAAACGGGACTTGCGGTAAACAAGATATATCTCCACAAAGATAAGCACTCAAAGGAAGTTGCAAAGCTTACACCAATGGCTGCATGATCTCGAAGTGGAATGCGACTGTAACTTTTTCTATCCACGTGGGATTCAAGCTATTCAGTACAACCTCAGTGCGACCTAACTCGTCCAGTTTTCCATCTATTTTCTTAGCGTACACCACTGCCATGGGATCACTCTGAATAAAATAAAATATATTTAGCTTAACTGAAAGCAAGTATCGCAAGCCTGATCAAAACATGAATGAATCTGATAAAAGCACCTAAACAAACTTCCATCAACTTACAAACTCAGGCATTCAGATATATAAGCAAATTTACAGAAACGGCTAACATCGAGTATTTGTTTAGCTTGCTACATGTGCATATAAATGGCACATGTAATTTTCACACTGCCTATAAAATTACAATGACAAGCACTCGTATACTTTATATTTTTTTATCAGCAAACAAGAATTTTATTGATGAGTAATAGGCATAGCCCAAGTCCCCATTTACTCATATACTAGAAGGAAAAACACTAGAAACAAATATGGTGTTAGCTCAGTGTCCAGCAATTTTGAGCAAACTATACTTAAAACCAAAGCAATGGGGTCATGGGTTTAATCATCAAGAGGTTAAGTAACAGAAGAAGCAAGAAAATCTCAAAATTTGAAATTCATTTCTTGTTTGAGAGTCTCCATGGAGGCATATAACCTCCTGATCAACAAACCCTAGAGCTATCAGTGCTCTAGGATCATCAATATGAAGTATCCATACAGTTATCATCCACATATATGGTATTCCAGCCCATTAGAAGAATATGGTGAAAGTCACAAAACAGGAAGGCTAAACTCCAGAATATCTAAAATACCACTTATATACAAATATCTATCTGAACAAAAGACTGTTAAAAGCATTAGCTAAAATATAAAGCAATGGACAGCTCGCATGCCCTTTTGCATGTGAAAACCACACAGGTGATAGTTATCTCAAAATTTAGACCTAATCACTTCATAGAATTTTGTGTGTTTAAGAAATATTATACTACACTTCTCAATAATACAGTGTGAATTGGATCATAATTTCCCAACCTCTAATAATAAAATTTCTTTTAATAAGCAAGTAAACTAAGAATATAAAATATAAAGGCAATGAAAGTGGACCATAGAGCACATAAAAATTCAGCAAAGGAAAGGTTGTAGTATAATCCCACAATAAACATCACTATCAAACATAATGTTAAAAATACAAAGGAATACCTTTGAAGTGATGTCACGATCACACAAGTTAAATGCGGATAAAGATAACTGCAACATAGATTTAAATTATCAGTACATTTGTTTTTTTATATATAAGTAAAAGAAGTTTTATTCAGTGAATGTAATAGGAGAAGCCCATGTACACAGGAAGTATACAAAAGAAGCACCTAAATACATTCCAAGAGGGGGGAAAGAGAAGATAGAAAAGTATGAGCATAAGCTCCATCAAGTCCTAAAGCAGAAAACCATAGCAATAAAGAAAATACAAAGAATTTCCAGATTTCCTCTAAAGAGCACTCCTTATTATTAAAGCATCACTCGTTCCTTTCCCACCAAATACACCACATGAGACACAAAGGAACCATCTTCCACACCGCAGCCGCTTGTTTAGAACTCTGAAGCCCCATCCAGCATGCAAGCAAATCCACTACTTTCATCAGCATTACCCAAACCCGCCCAACTCTACTGAACACACCATCCCACACTGCCTTTGCCACCACACAATACAAAAGTAAATGATCCACAGATTCTCCATGGTTCTTACACATGAAGCACCACTCCATGATAACAAAACCCCGCTTTCTCAGGTTATATGAGTAAGGGTGTACAAATACCGTGAGAACTGACCGTAACGGCCTCAAACTGGCCACCGGAGTACGGAACCAGCCGAAACAGGCATAGAACCGGTTGGTCGGCAGTAGACTTATGTCAAAACTGCCATCGGCCGATTTGGTCCCAGTTTGAAGCTAGATCGAACACCTGAACAAACCGATTATATTTTATATTTTTTATATATATTTTAGATAAAACAGCGTTTACGTATAGGTTAGATAAAAAAATATAGAATGATTTGGTCCCATATCTCTCTCTCTCTCTCTCTCTCTCTCTCTCTCTCTCTCTCTCTCTCTCTCTCTCACACACACACACTCATTGCACCTCCCATCTCACCGAAACCGAGTCGCACCGCAACCTCCATTTCTATGTTTCGCAATTCACACCATTCGCGACGCCGTAGGGATACCAACAACTGACTAGGATCACACCGAAACTGAAATCGCCGGTTTCCTCCCTCTTCACCGGCCAGTTTCTACTAGTTCTAACCATCTGTGAACCCATCGGTTTTCACCCCTAGTTATGAATACATTTTGAGAAACCAAAATAAAAAATAAAAAATAAAAATAAAACAAATTATTAAAAAAAAAAAAAAAGTTAACAGTACAGAACAAAATGAAAAGACAAACTTCGGATGGGACAGTATTATAGGAGATTTGGATCTCGGAAATTGTTATTCTATCTGCATGTGCAGTTCTTTTGTTTTAAACCACTTTCTTCCATCTACAATGGATGGAATTCGTGTAGTTCTGTTTTCCATTCACGAGATATGGGTGGCATTGTGGATTTTCAGGATCTATTCCCCATTTCTTGGGCTAAGGATGCACCAGTGGCAAAATTTAAATTTCCAACAGGATCACCTCAATGGGCAGTGGACTTTATCAAAGCAGCATATGATTGGGAGACGAATCTTTTTAACTCATTCTATGCTTGGGTGAGATAGGATGGGCAAAACGATGCAATGGGTCATGCCCAACAAGAGAGGGGTGTTTGAAGCCAAGTTTTACTCTAATATATTGATCCCTCATAAGAGTTGGAAGCTTTCAATGGAAGTCCATATGAAGGAGTAAGGCCCCACCAAGAGTGGTTTTCTATGTTTGGAAGGTGAGGGTACGAAACATCCTTTGGAAAAACTATAGAGGATACATGTCATGGTATTGGAGTGGTGTTGCACATGTAAGAGGGAAGGGGAAACTGTGGATTGCTTCTTCTTCCATTGTGAGATAGCTAGCATTATAGGGCAAGCTGCTTTTTGTCTCTTCAGGTTGGATTGGGTATGCCGAGATGGGAGGACTTTTTAGCATGTTAGATAGGAAAACTTGAGAATGATTACAACAGGCTGTTGTGGATGATGATTCTGATGTGTCTAATGTGGTGTATATGGTGAGAAGAAATGCTCTTAGTTTCAAAGACAGTACAAGTACAATGGAGGAACTCAAATCTATCTTTTAAAATACACTACCACTAGAAGGCTGCCTAGTTATGTTTCTCTAGTTTTAGCTTTCGAAAACTTCCTTAAACTATTTACTTTCTTAGCTAGGTAATCTGATTGTGTGCTCCCTGCATACTTGGATGTTACCTTTTTTATCATTAAGAAAAGTTATCTTACTTATTAGAAAAGGGAAGTTAGGACTACACGTACTTTACAAGAATAATAGAGGCAGCACTTAAATCAATGGGGCCTAAAATGAGAAATATTCAACTGCGCAAAATACTAATATGCAACATGTTGCTTGACACAGCCTCTTCATTGTCCAATTTACTACTTTTTGTTTTGGGTAAGTAATTTACTAGTATCTCATCAAATTTTTTACAAGTAACTAATATTTCATAGACATATCAGGCTTTATTAAAAGGGTAATGCTAATATAGTCCTAGGGTCTGCAAAACCATGTAGTCTCTTTGAAAAAAAGTGGAGCCACCATGAAAAGATAAGTTCTTTCATGTGGGTTCCAGGTGTGCCCCATTTTTTTTTCAAAGGGACTAACACTCTTTAATTTAAAGCCTTATTAAAAACTTACACTGTAGCCTTTAATTTGTGAATTTGGTTACTATGTGACGAACTGAAATAGTCAACAAACACTTTGGCATGTTAGATGCTTGGTTTATGGTGTTTAAAAAGAACATGGATATTCAAACCTTAAATTTAATGACATGGCAGTTATTCTAACAAAATGAGGGAAACAAACGGGGGTACAATAGTGGTCAACATCAGTAAGAAAGGACAAATAAAAGCATCTAGTGGCCCAGGATATAAGCAAAGGGATAACATTGTTTCATTCCAAATCCTCAACAGCCAATAGATTCTAAAGTAGCATATATCATTTATCACAGACATAATGTGGAATCGATGGTTTTTTCTGATACCCCAAAGCATCTAGTGCCCTGCATGTTTCATTTATCAAGCATAAATTCGGATCATGAAGAGTTTATTAAGGAGGTATATTTTTTTATATGACGGGGAACCTCACCAACACAAGGTCATTTGGACCCACCACTAGAGAGTAACCTAGGATGTCTAAGGGCTCGTTTGAGAAGTGAGATGAGATGAGAATTCTGTGAATAGTAGTGAAATGGTTTGAGTTAAGATGTTTTATTGGGTTTTAGAAAATAAGAGGGAAAAAGTTGAATAAAAATATTATAAAATTAAAATATTGTTAGAATTTAATTTTTTAAATATTATTTTTGTTTTAAAATTTGAAAACATAGTTTTGTTTTTTGTGTTTTGTTTGGAAGTTTGGGAAATTGTAATTATTAGATGAAAAATTTGAAGATTTGAAATGGAAAAATGTTTGTGTTTTGAGTAATATTCAGGAAATAAATTACAAGAAATTTTGAGATGAGATGAGATAGTTTGTGTTCCCAAACAAACCCTGAATCTGCAGCCGCCTGATGAATATAGTCTACCATACAATAAAAACTACTTTTTATGATAACTTGCCAAACGAATGCATGCAAAACAAAACACTAATATAAATACGAAATCATTAGCAGTATTTATTTATTTCTGGCATAAGATGGTCAGTTTTTTGGTCAAGTTCTGTAGCTTGCATTTATTTAAGCATGGTACTATAGGTGAACATTTCCTGAAGAAGAATTAGATATCCACACTAAAAAGTAAGTATACTCGTGTTATTCTTGCTTTTATTGTGTTTTACAGGCATTCCCATTGTAACCATCTGAGAATAAGATTATCCTGGGGTCATCAAACTGGAAACTGAGTTCTAGATTCAATTTCAGATAGCTTAAAAATTGATTGAAATCTTAGGTATGAATCTTTCATCCAAAGTGATTCCCAGAATGCATCTTCCACAACATGCCATACAACCAAACAAGTGGGCACCGTATCAAAGCAGTGTCTTTGCTTCCCAGATTGCTTCCTCCACGACATGCCACACAATTACACAAGTTGGGGGCAGTGCGCCAAGGCAATGTCTCAATCTCAAATTCACTGTGAAATCAAATAGATTATTACTCAAAAATTCCAAATGAAATATTGAGTAACAGAGTATCAGTCCACCTATAATTTGCAGGAAAAGAAAAGGACCTTTCAAGCACTATAGTTCTAGTTTCCCCAGTATCCAAAAAGAAAGTAACAATTACCATGATATAAATAATAATAACAATAATAAAATTAGGATGAGTATAGGTGGTTTGAACCAAAAAATAATTTCATGTTCAACTCTCGTGCCAACCTTGTCGTCGACAACAAAACAGAGCACTTCTTAGAAAAAAAGAGAACTCTGAAAAGTGACTACACAGAAGAAACAATAGTACGAGCTTCAGCGAATGTGGGGTAACAGAATTAAGTATTGGTACGAATTTGAGCCAAAGTTAGGTAGCGAATAAACAATAGGACAAGGAGTAGAAATTCACACACAAACACACGAAGTTGCACGTGCTATATAATTGCAAATTGCAACGAACAGGTAAATAATAAACACCGCTGCGACTACCTCGATTTGCGTGAAGAGCTGCTGGAGCCCCTGAGACCTGTAGAAGAAATCGACGGCATCGTTGTGGGTCATGGTGGTGGTGGCCGCTGTGGGCTTCCGTTGGACCCCACCCACGGCTTGCTTTCCTCCTTGCACATCCGAAAAGCAGTTTCCCATCTCTCTCTCTCTCTCAAAAACCCTGATTTTTTTTAGGGCGGAGTGGTATTTTTCTCCTCTCTCTCTCTCTCTCTCTCTCTCTCTGTGTGTCTAAAACCCTTGACAACTTTCCTTTATCCGGTTGAGAAATTCAGAAGATGTTTGTTTCATAAGATGAACATATATAGTACCTGCTCAGACCTCGAGGACGAATCAATTTATAGAATTATCAAACAAGAGTGAAAATACCAAGAAATTTCCACCTAATTTTGATCTTTCTTTTCTTTTCTTTGGATAGATATTAATTACCTTTCTTTCTTTCTTTTTTTGAAAGAATTAATTGCCTTTCTTGACTCTTCCTTTATGTACAAAAAGGCGTAAATCCATAAATGGTTTGATTTCAATTCGATTAAGCTAAGCTATAATTTCTTATATTTGATTTGGTTATTTAAAAATTGTTCAATTCGATTATTTTTTCTTGACAAATCATAATATAATAAAATTTAATTAATTTGAGTTGGTAGCTTGGCTATATATATATTTATACGTTATATACAAATACATGATATATGCATATAGTTTATGACTAATATTAGTTATATTCATGGGGATGCAAGTTTTGCAAAAGGAAAAAAGGTAGATGATCAATTACAATAAATCATATAAAAACATATCATGTTTGATTTTTGCAATAATACCACCAAGGTATATGTCGAAGAGGGACGTTTGACGACTTACCTTCGGTTTAAAAATTCACTAGATACATGCATCACGTTTAAAATTAAGGTGAATGGATTATAAGATTGCTTTAAATGAAAAAATAAGTTGAATTTTAAACTTTTTTTTATTTATCAATTTTTCAATCTTATACATTCATTTTTCAACAAGATGTATCCAATAAAGATTTAGCAAGATGATCATGTACTAGATAATATAATTAAAAAGCGATTTTGAACAATATTAAGTCTATTAATTGTCATATATATAAGCAATAATATTAAATTGAGTAATGCTACATACAATTTTAAGATATGAGAGATTCTACTCGGCTGCCTACACCGCCCACTCTGATAATGGGTCCCACACATAATTTAATTAAACATTTATTTTATTCCGCCTACATCTTCTTATACTTTGTGGTCTTCCAAACCTGTTAAGGAGAGAAAGCTGAGGTCTCCAATGAGAAGAAGCCGAAACAACCGAAAAATGCTACTCGTACTCCATACTTTCAAATTATCAAGGATAGTCCATTGGCTCTAAATGAGAAAAGTGGGTCCAGGCCATACGCCATAGCCAAGTACATGGAGGAGAAACATAAGGCCATATGCCCACAAACTATAAGAAGATATCTAGGTCTGCAACTAAAGAAGTCGCTGCTGCATCTATATATATATATTTTTTAATAAACATTAGAATACCCTCTTGTACCTCTTTCCAAATCTCCCGCCGAGACAAAGTATCCAATCCTTCTCTCATTTTTCTAGGGACATAAAAAATCTTTTCTTCAACTAGAATAAACCCTTTTCTCCACTTTCCAACTAACCCAGCCCTATTCTTTTCCACAAAAGGAAATATTCAATCCAAAATAATTTGAGAATGTAATTTATTCTGTGCGTATCCTTTTCTGACCTTTGCGCAATTGTAATTTGTTTTGTATGTGTTTATAAACTTGCAAAGAAGGCAACGAGAGAGAAAATGTAGAGTTTTGTTTTTGTTCTATGGGTCTATTGTTTTGGTTTATTCATTTTTTTGTTCTGTGCACATATTGTTTTGGTTTATTTCAAGACTGTAGACGATCAAGGATGTGATTCATCTTCAACATTTATAGGTGGAAGAACAAGAGGGTGAGAGAGAGCCTTTTCGACAGAGGGAGAGAAGAGGCAGACCCAAACCCATTTGTCTTTATTCTCTTTTGTCCGGTTTATGAATTTCTCTTTAATCCGGTTTGCCACGTAATGCAAGTGTGCGGTGTAGGAAATTTAAATCGGCTGCCGAATAGATTTTCTCTTAAGATATACAAGTTCTGCGAATTCCTTTTGAAAAAAAGTAGTTAGGATCCGTTTTTTTTAAAATAATTTTTTTATATGGGTCTCATATTTACCTATATTTTTCAAAAGAAATACGTAAAACTTACATATTTTAAAACTGTAAATATCATTTCTTTATTACATTATATTTGTATATATCCTCCAATATTATTGATCAAAATCGTCACGTCACGGAACGATTGGAAGATAACAAGACAGCGGTACGCAACGTGTAGGCAGTATATATGCAAGGAAGAAAAAAGAGAGAAACTAATTGTGAGGAGGCCGATCGAAATGGGACACATCAAGATGACCTGGCCGGGAAACAAGCATGCATGCTGCATGCATATTGGATTAAATTCATGTAATTAATTCATGGGGTGATCTGATCGATACTGTAGTTAGCAATTTTATTCAAATGGAAAATTCCATTAATGGATTTGTGGACAAAGTTTTAGAACCCCAAGGGCGGGCCCGGGCATCCATGTTACGTACGTGTCATGTGCATGAGCGATGCATGCTGACATAATGTAGCGTATAAGACGATCTTTTCCGTTCATTTTATTTTGCCTAGAATATCCCCATTAATCAATACGCGGAAAGCAATAATTAATCACAGTATGTACGTATATGTATAAGCTGGATTGATCCTACCTACGTACGCGTACCTACCTAGGAAAGAAAATTAACGTACCTACCTACGTACATGGTGTATATATATATATATATATATATGAGAAATGATATTTACAGTCGTAGTTGTACAAGACCGTAAATTTTTAAAAAAAATAATAATTAATACGGGACTCACATGAAAAAAAAAATTTTGATTTTTTTAATCGCGAATTTCATTTTTTTTAAAGCGATTGTGTAGTATTTACATAATTTACAACTGTATATAGCATTACTATATATATATATATATCAATGTTTCTCAGGCAACAACTTATAATTTAGTTTCAGCAAAGTTCATGCATGCATCTTGGAACCCTGCATTCATTTATATAGGAATATATATATATAAATATTTGTATTATAATATGATCAGTAAATTTGGTTAGCAGCATATATGCATGTAGCTTTCCCCAGATCGAACAGACGTAGGGTACGTGAGTTTAGAATAAATGATCAGTACATGCATGCATGCTGCATGCAGTTATATATATATATATATATATATATAAAGGCATTAAAACTGAAGCGGCCATGCATGCATCCAGGGTACTTTTGTATATGCAGGACTTTGGGATCATGAATTTGATCACCTTAAACAGCAAAGTACGTACGTAATGCATTGTGGATAACAGGAAAGTACCGGTGACGCGGAGTCTTAATGGGAGAGCGACTCAACAGCACCTAATGGATAAATTTAACTAATAGTCGTCGTCCTTATCAATAAGGCCAAGTCAGTATTCGGACCAGAGGTCCTGCGTCATCTGGACGTACGTCATGCTATGGATAAGATATTCAACGTAACTTAAAATCAAGTTGGAAAAGAGGAATAATTGGCAGAATTGGAGCTTCGTTTAATTTGCAATGAACTTTCGCATGCATATATAAGATATGACGTTTGACTCATGCTTTAGCTAATTCTAATTAATTTCCAGATTCAGCAGTTCGATCGATTGATCGCCAACCATTCAGCTAGCTGGCGCCTAGGCGCTACTGGGTCCGTATATTTATATGGGTAATGTTTTATAGAGATCTAGAATGTGCAGTTCGTGTATATTCTATTCGAATAAAGGTTGAGATCATTTTTAAAAAAATAATTTTTTATTTACTTATTTTTTTAAAATGAAGTATATGAGTACTGCACACTTCAAAATTAAAAATATCATTTCTCTTTATATATATATATATATATATAAATGTAAGTAGAGTTCTATACGTCATTTACCAACTCTTTAATAATGTTCCTCGGTTGACAACTACTTGATCACGATCAATGTACATGGGTGTTTTTTATAAGGTTCTTTTTGATAAACATAGTTTTTAGATTAGGATATAGTAGAATTCACACGAGCCCTGCAATTTAGATTGCAAGAAAGATAAACCCTTGAAATAGATTGTATGACTATTCTTCTAGATCGATCTTATCCGTGCGTGAGTCTTTTTATAAATACTAGAGGACCCACATATTATGTATATACGTGTCTTTCTTGATCATGATCACTAACTACTAAGTACGCTAGAATAATATTTCAATAGGAAGAAAAATTAATCTATTCATTATCTTCACACGTTATCTTTATTTTTATTGATTTATTATTTTTTTCTCTTGACAAATGTGTGGTATATAAATAATGAGTAGAAAAATTCAATTAATTTAAGAAGAATAAAACTAAAAATAATAATAATAAGTGTGATGTACGTGTAGTACATATGTAGGATGATGAGTAACAAAACTCACAGATAAACTCAATATCTCAAAGACAAAAAAAAGGAAACAAAGAGGGCAAGAGTATCATATCACCAATGGAGACCGCCTATAAGAGATGAAGTAAAAGCTAATTTTGATGCTACAATGGATGATAAGAATCAGAAGATTATCCTTGGAGTGGCGTTGAGAGATTGAGAGGGGAAAATATTGGTGACTGCTTGTGCTCAAAGGAATTGAGTGTCAAATCCAATTATATTCAGTAGAATATGCCTAGCCGTCTGGACCAGTGGAGTCGTGCTCTGAGTTGGTTTGTCGAAAAGTTATTCTTGAGGATGATGTTTTAATGGTAATAAAGGCAATACAGTTTGAAGACATGTGTATTGCACACATGGCAATGACAAATTATGGAAGACTTGAAACAAATAATAAAAGATTATCCAGAGTGGTTATTAAGATTCACTACCAAGGAAGGAAATAAGTAGAACAACATTTAGGAAAGTTTGCTTTGTATTTGCAGAAGGAGCTTATACATATGGAAGAACGTCCCTCATCTATTTCCTCTTTTGTTTTTGTTTTGAAGGATAAATATTGTAATGTTTCTAATTAATGAGAAGTTTTAGTATTCTACTAAAAAAGAATCTTTTTTTTAATTAGCTAATTTATGTAGTTAATAATCAAAAAATGTCACATACAAGAAATCCTAGTATCAATTAATTATTAAAAACATTATTAAAAATTCACAATTTTTTTAGACATCACATGGCAATTAGTACACTTTAGGACTTGTTTAGATAGTGATAAAATGAGATCAGATAATCTGTGAATAGTAGTGACATTTTTCAAGTTAAGATGTTTTATATGGATTTGAAAAATAAGAGAGAAAAAGTTAAATAAAAATACTATGAAGTTAAAATATTGTTAGAAATGATTTTTTAATATAATTTTTGTTTTAGAATTTGAAAACGTTGAATTATTTTTTGTATTTTGCTCGAAAGTTTGAAAAAGTTGTAATTATTAGATGAAAAAATTGAAAGTTTGAAATTAAATTATTTTTATTTGTGATGTTTGAATATTGAGTTAATATGAGACGAGATGCGATGAGATAATATGAGAGACTTTTGCTATCCAAATTAGACTTTAATGTAAAAAGACAATTTTGTATTTACAGGTAAATTTCAATTTTGGAATTAAATAAGACCTTATCAAAAGGCTAAAGGTTAAGTCAATATATAGAAATATAGAATCATGAACATGTAATGGAATTCAAAGCAAACATCATTTGTACTATCTTTTTCTAAAGTCATTATTATATATATATGTAATTTATTTGGCACATAATTTATATAGGTTACCGAAATTTTAGAATCCAAAGTGTTTTTTTATCTTCTTATACGAGAGTAAGGATTCGAATATGGTTCTCCTATTTTGAGACCAGATCTTACGCCATCTGGTTCAAATGATTTTGATCCTAAGTTTTGACGAATTAGTTAGGTAAGTAAAGTACATATTCTCAAGTATTTTAATATATTATTAGATATTTCATAATTTCCAAACATCACCTAAATATAAAATAATTTTAAATTTTAAATTTTTTCATCTAATCATTGCAATATCATTATCTAAACATAAAATGAGATCAGATAATCTTGAATAGTAGTGACATTGTTCAAGTTAAGATGTTTTATGTGGATTTGAAAAATAAGAGAGAAAAAGTTAAATAAAAATACTATGAAGTTAAAATATTGTTAGAAATAATTTTTTAATATAATTTTTGTTTTAGGATTTGAAAATGTTGAATTATTTTTTGTATTTTATTCAGAAGTTTGAAAAAGTTGTAATTATTAGATGAAAAAAATTGAAAAATTGAAATTAAATTATTTTTATTTGTGATGTTTGGATATTGAGTTAATATGATACGAGATGCGATGAGATAATATGAGAGACTTTTGCTATCCAAATTAGACTTTAATGTAACAAGACAACTTTGTATTTGCAGGTAAATTTCAATTGTGGAATTAAATAAGACTTTATGAAAAGGCTAAAGGCTAAGTCAATATATAGAAATATAGAATCACCAACATGTAATGGAATTCAAAGCAAACATCATTTGTACTATCTTTTTCTAAAGTCATTATTATATATATATATATATATATATAATTTATTTGGCACATAATTTATATAGGTTACCGAAATTTTAGAATCCAAGGTGTTTTTTATTTTCTTATACAAGAGTAAGGATTCGAATATGGTTCTCCTATTTTGAGACCAGACCTTACGCCATCTGGTTCAAATGATCTTGATCCTAAGTTTTGACGAATTAGTTAGGTAAGTAAGATACATATTCTCAAGTATTTTAAGATATTCTTAGATATTTCATAATTTCCAAACATCACCTAAACATAAAATAATTTTAAATTTTAAATTTTTTCATTTAATCATTGCAATATCATTATCTAAACACAAGACCTAATATAACTTTTCGAATTTTTTTTAAATACAAATTTTTTAAATTTAAAAACAAAAATTATATTCAAATAATTTTTTAATTTTATATTATTTTTATTCAATCATTTATCTCTCATTTTAAATAATTTGATAAAATATCTTAATTTAAATTATTTCAATACTATTTACATATATTCTAAGATATTCTAATTGTCAAAAGGAATACTTAGGTTGTGTTTAATTGTTGAGCCAAACTCAACTCATATCAACCCAATTATTGATGGAACTCACTACCTTTTCAACTTTTCATAAAAAAACTTAAACTCATCTTAACCTACTTTATACATTTCAATCTAAAAAGTTAAATTCATGCATCTCAAGCTAAAAAAAGTTAAATCCATCTCAATGGAACCCATAAATATTACTATTCACAATTGATTAGATCAACTTATCTCAAAATCCAAATGTAGTCAATCAAAGAAAACTAAACCAATGTATAGATAATCCTATAGCTAGTCAAAGAAAATTAATTCATTCGACAATGTCACATATAAATAATTTATGTAGTTAAAAATCGAAAAATGCCACATATAAAAAACCCTAGAATCAACTAGTTATAAAAATGTAATTAAAAATTAACAATTTTTTTGTACATCACATGACAACTAGTATACTTTAGGCCTCGTTTGGATAGTAATCAAATGAGATGAAATGATCTGTGAATAGTAGTGAAATTATTTTGAACTAAGATGTTTTATGGGGTTTTGAAAAATGTGAGAGCACAATTTGAATAAAAATATTATAAAGTTAAAATATTAATATAATATAATTTTTTAATATAATTTTTGTTTTGAGATTTGAAAATATTGAATTATTTTTGTTGTTTGTTTGAAATTTTGAAAAAGTTGTAATAATTAAATGAATAAATTGAAAGTTTGAAATTAAAAAGTATTTTTGTTTGTGATGTTTGGTTAGTGTGATAATATGTGATGAGATGCGATTAGATGGGAAGAGAGGTTTTTACTATCCAAACCAGGCTTTAATATAACAAGAGAACTTTATATTTACAGGTAGATTTCAATTGTGAAATTAAA
Organism: Carya cathayensis; assembly: GCA_011037825.1. NCBI lineage: Eukaryota > Viridiplantae > Streptophyta > Magnoliopsida > Fagales > Juglandaceae > Carya > Carya cathayensis. The sequence goes on along the minus strand of QGSO01000357.1, from coordinate 137,239 downwards.
TAAGACCTGATGGAAGGGCCAAGTCAATATATAGAAATATAGAATCATGAACATGCAATAGAATTCAAAAACAAATATCATTTGTACTATCTTTTTTTTTAGTCATTATAAATATAAAATTTATATGGCCTAATTTATATAGTTATCAAAATTTTAGAATCCTAAGTATTTTCTTTTTAATTTTCTTTTTCTTTTGCATTTTTATACAGGAGTGAGGATTTGAACATGGTTTTCTCATTTGCAAACCAAGCGTTACGCCATCTAGCTCAAACGATCTTGACCTAAATTTTGATAAATTAGCTAGGCAAATAAGGTACATATTTTTAAGTATTTTAAGATATTATTAGATATTTCATAATTCTCAAATATTACTTAAATATAAAATAATTTTCAATTTCAAATTTTAAGTTTTAAACTTTTTCATCTAATCATTACCATATCATTATCTCAACACAAAACCCAATATAACTTTTTCAAACTTTTAAACAAAAAACAATACAACTTTTTCAAATTTAAAAACAAAAATTATATTCAAATTTTTTTTCTAACTTTTTAATATTTTTATTCAAATTTTTTCTCTCTCATTTTAAAATATTAAAAAAATATCATAAGTCAAATTATTTCACTACTATTTACATATATTATGAGATATTCTAAGTATCCAAACAAATACCTAGAATATTCATTTGAACACTTAGAATATTTTAGAATACATGTAAATAGTAATGAAATGATTTGAATTAAAATATTTTATTGAATTTTTTTAAATGGGAGAAAAAATTTGAATAAAAATGTTTAAAAGTTAAAAAATTGTTTCAATATAATTTTTTTTTAAATATGAAAAAGTTGTATTTAAAAAAAAATGGAAAAGTTATATTATGTTTTGTGTTTAGATAATGATGTGGTAATGATTAAATGAAAAATTTAAAAGTTTAAAATTTAAAATACAAAATTGTTTTATATTTGAGTGATATTTGAGAATTATGAAATATCTAAGAATATCTTAAAATACTTGAAATATGTATCTTATTTTCCCTACTAATTCATCAAAATTAAGGTTAAAATACTTTAAATCAGATGACATAAAGTCTAGTCTCCAATTGGGAGAACCATGTTCAAGATTCTATATTTTTATATATTAACTTGGCCCCTTAGCCCTTCTATCAAATCATATTTAATTCCACAAACGAAATTTACCTGCAAATACAAAATTATCTTCTTATATTTAGGGCTAATTTTGATAGCAAAAGTCTCTCATCTTATGTCATCGCTTCTCATCCCATATTATTTTAATATCCAAATATCACAAACAAAAATACTTTATAATTTTAAACTTTTAATTTTTTCATTTAATTATTATAACTTTTGCAAATTTTCAAACAAAACACAAAAAACAATTCAATATTTTTAAATCCCAAAACAAAAATTATATTCTAACAATTTTTTAACTTTATAGTATTTTTATTCAAATTGTGCTTTCACATTTTTCAAAACCCCATAAAACATCTTAACTTAAACAATTTTACTACTATTCAAAGATCATCTCATCTCACCTGATCACTATCCAAACGAAGCCTAAAGTGAAATAATTGTCTTGTGATGTACGAAAAAATTATGAATTTTTAATTACGTTTTTATAACTAGTTAATTCTAGAGTTTCTTATATGTAACATTTTTCAATTATTAACTGCATAAATTATACGTATGTGAAATTGTTGCATGAATTAATTTTCTTTGACTAGTTATAGGATTATCTGTACATTGGTTTATTTTCTTTGACTGATTATGTTTAGATGTTGATATGAGTTTAGTTGATCAGTTGCGAATAATAGTATTTTATGGATCCCATTGAGAAGAGTTTAATATTTTTTTATGTTGAGATGCATGAGTTTAACCCTTTAGGTTGAAATGTATAAAATAGATTGAGATGAATTTAAGTTTTTTATATGAAGTTGAAAAAATAGTTGGTCCCATTAAAGATTGGGTTGAGATGAGTTGAGTTTGGTTCAACAATCAAGGTTGTGTTTGGTTATTGAGCCAAACTCAACTCATCTCAACCCAATTATTGATGAGACCCACTACTTTTTCAATTTTCCATAAAAACTTATTTGAATAGTAGTAAAATTGTTTAAGTTGAAATGTTTTGTGGAGTTTTTCAAATAAAATAGAGAAAGTTGAATAAAAATACTATAAAATTAAAATATTGTTATAATATAATTTTTTTAATATAATTTTCGCTTTTAGATTTGAAGATGTTGAATTATTTTTTGTATTTTGTTTGAAAGTTTGAAAAAGTTGTAATAATTAAATGAAAAAATTGAAAATTAGAAATTAAAAAGTGTTTCTGTTTGTGATATTTGAATATTGAGATAATATGAAAATGAGATGTGATGAGATGAAACGATAAACTTTTGTTTTTCGAACCAGGTCTTAATATAATAAGATAACTTTGTATTTGTAGATAAATTTCATTTGTGGAATTAAATAGAACATAATGGAAGCGTCAAAGGTCAAAATCAATATGTAGAAATAGAGAATCATGAATATGCAATATAATTCAAAACAAACATTATTAATTTGTACTATCTCTTTTTAGATTCATTATATATATATATATATAATTTATTTGGCACCTAAATTATATAGATTAGTGAAATTTTGGAATTCTAAGTATTCTTTTTATTTTTGTGTATACAGGAGTGGGGATTCGAACATGATTTTTTCATTTGAAAACCAAACCTTATGTCATCTTGTTCAAAAGATTTTGACCTTAAATTTTGATGAATTAGCTAGGCAAATAAAATTTATATTCTCAAGTATATTAAGATATTTTTATATATTTCATAATTCTCAAACATCACTTAAACATAAAATAATTTTCAATTTCAATTTTTAAATTTTTTTCATCTAATCATTGCAATATCATTATCTAAATACAAAACCTAATATAATTTTTCCAAACTTTTTTTAAAAAAAAAAATACAACTTTTTCAAATTTAAAAAACAAAAATTATATTCAAATAATTTTTTTAATTTTATATTATTTTTATTCAATTGTTTTTCTCTCATTTTAAAAAATTCAATAAAATATCTTAACTCAAATCATTTCAATACTATTTACATATATTTTAAGATATTCTAATTGTCCAAACGAATACTTAGGTTGTGTTTGGTTGCTGAACTAAACTCAACTCATCTCAACTCAATCATTGATGAGACTAACTACCTTTTCAACTTATTATAAAAAAACTTAAATTCATCTTAACGTACTTTATTCATTTCAATCTAAAAAGTTAAACTCAAGCATTTCAACCTAAAAAAAGTTAAATCCATCGTAATAGGACCTATAAATTACTACTATTCAGAACTGATCATCGTAACTCATCTCAACATTCAAATGTAATCAGTTAAATAAAATTAAACTAACATATAGATAATCCTATAACTAGTCAAAGACAATTAATTCATTCAACAATGCGATGTACAAATAATTTATGCAATTAAAAATCGAAAAATGCCACATATAAGAAACCCTAGAATCAACTAGCTATAAAAACGTAATTAAAAATGAACAATTTATTCGCACATCACATGACAACTGATATACTTTAGACCTCATTTAGATAATGATCAAATTATATGAGATAATCTATTAATAGTAGTGAAATTATTTGAATCGAGATGTTGTATGGGGTTTTTAAAAATGTGATAGCAAAATTTGAATAAAAATACTATAAAGTTAAAATACTGTTAGAATATATTTTTTAATATAATTTTTATTTTGAGATTTGAAAATATTGAATTAGTTTTTGTGTTTTGTTTTGAAATTTGAAAAAATTGTAATAATTAAAGGTGATGTTTGATTATTGTGATAATATGGGAAGATATGAGATTAGATGAGATAAGAGATTTTTGCTATTCAAACCGGGCCTTAATGTAACAAGATAACTTTGTACTTGCAGGTAAATTTCGATTGTGGAATTAAATAAGGCTTGATGGAAGAGCCAATGGTCAAGTCAATATATAGAAATATAGAATCATGAACATGCAATAGAATTCAAAAGCAAATATCATTTGTACTATTTTTTTTTAGTCATTATAAATATAAAATTTATATGATCTAATTTATATATATTACCGAAATTTTGGAATCCTATGTGTTTTTTTTTTTTGTTTGCCTTTTCTTTTTCATTTTCATATAGGAGTGAGGATTCGAACATGGTTCTCCCATTTGCATATCAAACCTTACGCCACCTGGCTCAGACGATCTTGACCTAAGTTTTAATAAATAGATAGATAAATAAAATACATATTCTAAAGTATTTTAAGATATTGTTAAATATTTCATAATTCCTAAACACTACTTAAATATAAAACAATTTTTAATTGTTAATCTAAACTTTTTCATCTAATCATTACTGTATCATTATCTAAACACAAAACCCAATAAAACTTTTCTAAACTTTTAAACAAAAAACAATACAACTTTTTCAAATTTAAAAATAAAAATTATATTCAAACAGTTTTTTTAACTTTTTAATATTTTTAGTCAACCTTTTTTCTCTCATTTTAAAATATTAAAAAATTATCATAACTCAAATCATTTCACGACTATTTACAGATATTTTGAGATATTTTAAGTGTCCAAATGAATACTTAGATTGTTTTTGGTTGTTGAGCCAAACTTAACTCATTATAACCTAATTATTAATATGATCCACTATTTTTTCAACTTCTCATAAAAATCTTAAACTCATCTCAATTTGCTTTATGCAGTTCAACCTAAAAAGTTAAACTCATGCATCTCGACATAAAAAATGTTAAACCCATATCAATGGGATCCACAAAATCTCACTATTTACAACAGATCAACTCAACTTATCTTAACATGCAAACGAAGCTAATAAAAACAATTAAACCAACGTACAAATAATCCTATACCTGGTCAAAGAAAATTAATTCATTCAACAGTACTACATACATATAATTTATGTAGTTAATAATAAAAAAATGCCAGATACAAGAAACCCTAGAATCAACTAGTTATAAATACATAATTAAAAATTAACAATTTTTTCGTACATCACATGACAACTATTATACTTTAGGCCTCGTTTGGATAGTGATTAGACGAGATAGGATGATCTATAAATAGTAATAAAATTGTTTGACTTGAAATATTTTATGGAGTTTTGAAAAATAATAGAGAAAAAGTTGAATAAAAATATTATAAAGTTAAAATATTGTTAGAATATAATTTTTAATATAATTTTTGTTTTAGAATTTGAAAATGTTGAATCGATTTTTGTGTTTGATTTGGAAGTTTAAAAAAATTGTAATGATTAGATAAAAAAAATTAAAAGTTTGAAATTAAAAGCGTTTTTGTTAGGGGTGTTTGGATATTGAGATAATATGGGATGAGATGCGATAAAATGATATAAGAAGCATTTGCTATCCAAACTAGCCCTCAATGTAAGAAGACAATTTTGTATTTGCATATAAATTTCGTTTGTGGAATTAAATAGGACTTGATAGAAGGGTCAAGGGCCAAGTCAATATATAGAAATATAAAATGATAAACGTGCAATAGAATTTAAAACAAACATCATTTGTACCATCTTTTTTTAGTCAATATATATATAATTTATTTGGCACCTAATTTATATAGGTTATCAAAATTTTAGAATTCTGAATGTTTTTTTAATATATATATATGTATATGAGAGTAGGGATTTGAACATAGTTCTCTCATTTAGAGACTAAACCTTACGACATCTAGTATCAAAGATCTTGACCTAAGTTTTGATTAATTAGCTAGGCAAATAAGATACATATTCTTAAGTATTTTAAGATATTTTTAAATATTTCATAATTTCCAAACATCACACAAACATAAAAAAATTTTCAATTTTAAATTTTAAACATTTTCATCTAATCATTATCATATAATATCTAAACACAAAACCTAATATAACTTTTTCAAACTTTTAAACAAAAAATCATGCAACTTTTTCAAATTTAAAAATAAAAATTATATTCAAACAAGTTTTTCAACCATTTAATATTTTTATTCAACTTTTTCTCTCTTACTTTAAAGAATTCAATAAAATATTTTAACTCAAATCATTTCACTACTATTTGCATATATTTTGAAATGTTCTAAGTATCCAAACGAATACTTAAGATTGTGTTTGGTTATTGAGCCAAACTCAACTCATCTCAACCCAATCTTTGATGAGACTCACTAATTTTTCAACTTCACATAAAAAACTTAAACTCATCTCAATCTATTTTATACATTTCAATCTAAAGGGTTAAACTCATGCATCTCAACATAAAAAATGTTAAACCTAATATCTCAATGAGACCCATAAAATATTATTATTCACAATTGATAAACTAAACTCATCTCAACATCCAAACGTAATCAGTCAAAGAAAACTAAACCAATGTAAAAATATCTTATAACTAGTCAAAGAAAATTAATTCATTCAACAATTTCACATACATATAATTTATGTAGTTAATAATTGAAAAATGTTACATAAAAGAAACCTTAGATTTAATTAGTTAAAAAAACAAAATTAAAAATTAAAAATTGTTTTGTACATCACATGACAACTAGTATACTTTAGGCTTCGTTTGGATAGTGATCAAGTGAGCTGAGATAATATCTGAATAGTAGGAAAATTGTTTGAATTTAGATATTTTATAGGGTTTTGAAAAATGTGAGAGCACAATTTGAATAAAAATACTATAAAGTTAAAAATTATTAGAATATAATTTTGTTTTGTGATTTGAAAATATTGAATTGTTTTTTATGTTTTGTTTGAAATTTTGAAAAGGTTATAATAATTAGATGAAAAATTGAAAGCTTGAAATTAAAAAGTGTTTTTGTTTGTAATATTTGGATGTTAAGATAATATAGGATGATATGTGATAACATGAGATGAGAGACTTTGGCTATCAAAATTAGGTCTAAATAAAAGAAGACAACTTTGTATTTACAGGTAAAATTCGTTTGTGGAATTAAATAGGACCTCATGGAAGGGCTAAAGGCCAAGTTAATATAAAGAAATATAGAATTATGAACATACAATACAATTCACAGCAAATATCATTTGTACTATCTATTTTTAGAGTCATTATATATATATATATAATTTATTTGGCAGCTAATTTATATAGGTTACCAAAATTATGAAATCTTAAGTGTTTTCTTTATTTTTATACGAGAGTAGGGATTTGAACATAGTTCTCTCATTTGGAGACTAGACTTTATGCCATCTGATTCAAAGGATCTTAATCTAAGTTTTGATGAATTCGGTAGGAAAATAAGGTACATATTCTCAAGTATTTAAAGATATTTTTAGATATTTCATAATTCTCAAACATCACTTAAACATAAAACAATTTTCTATTTTAAATTTTAAACTTTTCATCTAATCATTATCACATCGTTATCTAAACATAAAACATAATTTAACTTTTCCAATATTTTTTTAAAATGCAAATTTTTCATATTTAAAAACAAAAATTATATTGAAACAATTTTTTAACTTTTAAATATTTTTATTCAATTTTTTTTATTTCATGTTAAAAAAATCAATAAAATATTTTAATTTAAATAATTTCATTACTATTTACATATATTCTCAAATATTCGAAGTGTTTAAATGAGTACTTAGGTTGTGTTTGGTTATTGAGCGAAACTCAACTCATCTCAACCCAATCATTGATGGGGTCCAATATTTTTTCAACTTTCTAAAAAAAAACTTAAACTCATCTCAACCTACTTTATACATTTCAACTTCAAGTGGTAAAATCATGTATCTCAACATAAAAAATGTTAAACACATCTCAATGGGACTCACAAAATACAACTATTCATAACTGATCAACTCAATTTATCTCAACATCAAAACATAGCGAGTCAAAGAAAATTAAACCAACGTACAAATAATCCTATAGCTAGTCAAATAAAATTAATTCATTCAATAATGCCGCATACAAATAATTTATGTATTTAATAATTGAATAATGTTATATACAACAAACCCTAGAATCAACTAGTTATAAAAACGTAATTAAAAATTAACAATTTTTTCATACATCACATGACAATTAGTATACTTTAGACTTCGTTTGGATAGTGATTAGATGAGAAGAGATGATCTGTGAATAGTAGTAAAATTGTTTAAGTTGAGATGTTTTGTGGGGTTTTGAAAAATAAAAGAGAAAAAGTTGAATAAAAATACTATAAAGTTAAAATATTGTTAGAATATAATTTTTTAATATAATTTTTGCTTTTAGATTTGAAAATGTTGAATTATTTTTTGTATTTTGTTTGAAAAAGTTGTAATGATTAGATGAAAAAATTGAAAGTTTGAAATTAAAAAGTGTTTTTGTTTATGGTATTTGGATATTGAGATAATATGAAATAAGATGCGATAAAATGAGACGAGAAGCTTTTGTTATTCAAACTAGGCCTTAATGTAATAAGACAACTTTATATTTATAGGTAAATTTCATTTGTGGAATTAAATAGGGTCTGATGGAAGCGCCAATGGTCAAAATCAATATGTATATAGAATTATGAACATGCAATATAATTCAAAACAAACATCACTAATTTGTATCATCTTTTTTTTGAGTCATTATATATATACATATATATATCATTATATATATACATATTTATATATAATTTATTTGGCACATAATTTATATAGATTACTGAAATTTTGAAATTCTAAATGTTTTTTTTTTTGTTTTATATAAAAGTGGGGATTCAAACATGGTTCTCCCATTTGGATACCAAACCTTATGCCATCTAGTTCTAAGGATCTCGATCTAAATTTTGATGAATTAGCTAGGCAAATAAAGTTTATATTTTTAAGTATATTAAGATATTTTTAGATATTTTATAATTCTCAAACATCACTCAAACATAAAACAATTTTCAATTTCAAATTTTAAACTTTTTAATCTAACCATTACCATATCATTATCTAAACACAAAACCCAATATAACTTTTCCAAACTTCTAAACAAAAAACAATACAGCTTTTTTAAATTTAAAAACAAAAATTATATTAAAATTTTTTTAACTTTTTAATATTTTTATTCAACTTTTTCTTTCTCATTTAAAAAAAATCAATAAAATACTTTAATTCAAATCATTTCACTAATATTTATATATATTCTGAGATATTCTAAGTCATGTCCAAACGAATATTTAGGTTGTGTTTGATTGCTGAGACAATTTCAACTTATCTCAATCCAATTACTAATGAGACCTATTACTTTTTTAATTTTCCATAAAAAACTTAAACTCATTTCAACTTACTTTATACATTTTAATCTAGAAAATTAAACTCATACATTTCAACCTACAAAATGTTAAACCTATCTTAATGGAACACACAAAATGCTACTGTTCATAACCGATCAACTCAATTTATCTCAACATTTAAATGTATATAGTCAGTCAAAGAAAATTAAACTAACATTTAGATAATTCTATAGCTAGTCAAAAAGAAAATTAATTCATTCAACAATTAACTCCACGAAACTTATATAAAAAGATAGCATGTTAAAGACGTGCGTGAGTAATGTATACATGTAGCTGTAATATCGTCCTGATCATTCGACTGACTAGATCAAGGTTCTGTTGTTTTGACCAAGTGATGGTGTCATAAGTTTGAAGCATGCATCCAAATTAAGAAGCAATTTAACAGATCGATCAGAAAAGTATCAATATCATGACTTTTCCAAAAGATATTTTTTGTAGTTGGCCGTAAGAAATCGAGCTCTAATTTCTTGACCAAAGCATGCATGTAAACAGCTCTAGCAATTCTATGGGATGACCATGTTTTATTGTAGAATTGATTAATGGTGGAAAATGAGTTCATTTCCATTATAAAAATGGTCCATTGGATTACGATGTGGGCTACCCAAATATCTAATGTGTAAGCCTTGCCAAAGTGTTTAAAAAATTTACAAACTAATATGATTTAATGTGATATGTCATGTTGTAAAACTTGTTTTATTATAAAATAGATCTAACATATTATATTAAGACATATCATTTTTTAAATTTGTTTGAATAAGATTTTTCTGTAGAAAAAGAATTTCTCAAATTAAAATTTTATAAATTCTTTTCACTGGTTGTCTTTATAAACCAAACATAATTTATTTTCTACAGAAATTACCTATGGTTCCAAAAAGCAAAAGCAGAAGTCATTAGTGGATTGGTCGTTTTTCTATTTGGGTGTGACGAAAGAGTAAAATAGCTTTTTGAAGGGCTGAATCTTCTAATTCTGAGTGCTCACTACTCGCAAAACAATTTGAAACTGAATTCTACATTTGATCTTCTTCGAAATTCAGAGGACATGTCTTATAATATACATGAAGTGGGTGGCTGTGCAAGAAAGATTTGCTTCCAACCAATTTACACCTGAATTCAAGGTTTCTTCCTCGCAGTTCAACGGTAGATGTCATTGAATATGTAGTACTTGGTTGCCCAAGGACACCGACCAATTGTCAAACCAAGTTTAGAGGAGGAAAAAACAAAGGATTACCGTGCTGCATTAGAAGGGAAAAAATAAACACTTGACAAGATAGATTATATCAAACCCCCCCAAAAAAATATTTTTTTTTGATAATTAATAAAACCCCCCCAAAAAAATATGCTACAACAATAATGATTTTCATACTTAATAAAATGAAAAAAAAAAATATTTGTAAAGTTATATTGAAGCACTAGTGATTCCACCAGAGAATTTTGATTGACATAATAACCATGTAGTTTTAAACTCAGTTTGGCTCAAATTTGGGGCTCGAATCTGTTCCCTCGTACATACATTCTGCAATTGAAAGTGCAGCAGATGTAGGCCCGTGCTCCCTCATCGTTTTTACTTTGCAGTCAGTCTTCCATTTTCTCAACATCCCATAACAACACACAATTCAACTATGGAAAGTATATTAATCAGTGCAACCTTTGTAATCATTCTCAGTTGGCGATTCACTAAATGCATGGTCTAGTAAAAACATACACAGCCCACAAATTCAATGCCTAAGTACCATAAAAAACAATTCAAGAAGTTCAAATATTTGACTAACTTTTATAACAAAGGGAGAAGAGGGAATGAAAGATGCAAATTCGGTCAGCGGTATGAATACGATAGACCAGCAAATGAGTACCGAGATGAAACAGGCCCGGGTGCGGCTTCAGGCTTAGCAGCCTCATAATGCTGCGTCTGGTTATTGGGCTGCAGAGCAGCAGCATCATATGCAGAGTATAAGCTACCCACTCGATCATTTTCTGTCGCGTGTAAATGAGCAGTCTCAAGTGGATGCGTTCCACCAATAGAATAAGAAGCTGAAGGGGCTTCCTCTCTCCTCAGAGGTGGTAAATAAGGTTCTACTGATGAAGTACCATAATGATAAGCATTGTACGGATCCTCTTTATAGAAGCTTAAAGCAGTCGCAGCAGTTGCAACCGGAACAGAGGTGGGCATTTCCCGTCTAGTGCCAAGACCATAAGCCCGATACTCTTTTTCATTAATGTAGAGAGGATCCGCACGAACAGTCTCTCTCTGTGCAGGGACAGCCTCCATATATAAATCATCCGGCTGTCTCAGAAGATGCACTCTTTCATAGTCCATTTGGTATGTTTCAATAGGAGGAGTAACATGAGGAGGGGGATTTAACTGTCTTCTATCTCCATGAAGACCATGAGATCGATACTCCTTTTCAGTTGGGTAAAACTCCCTAGGAATTTCCACTCTCGGTAGAGTTGTCGTACCTCTGTATGCAATATGCTGATGATCCCTTTCATGAGGCAGGGAGTGATAACTACTAGAATCGCCATGGGTATAAGGATTGCTAGCAAGAGCTACCTTGTGAGCATGAGGCCACACTTCTTTAGCAACTAGTGGAGTGCTGACAGGCAGTGCAGTTGAATGTACTTCAGCAGGTCGGAAAAGCTCTTTGAGCTTCCTAGCCTGAAGGGAAAAATTGGAAACATTTTCCACGTCAAAATTTTAAGGAAGACAATGACCCTTAATAACGGAAGAAACAAGTGAAACATACTTGTTTAACAGTAAGCTCTGTTTTGAATTTGTTCTTTTCATCATAATTTTCCTTGATGGCCTGTTTAAAAACACTCTCAGGTAGTGGAAAACAGTCCTTCTCAATACTGAACCTTACCTGAAAAACTGAAAGTCCATCAATACACCCACCGGGCTATACAGATGGTCAAAACTTCAATAGTTATAAAGAGAAGTCAAGCTCAAAAAATCTGACCTGAACAGGGAATGCCCCACCAAAAGCTCTTGGTTCAAGTCTCATGCCACCAGAGGAGGATGCCGTATAAATCCCATAAAGAAGCTTCAGATCAAAATCATAGAGAAAAATTTTAAGCCCGGGTTTGACACCCATCACAACATCTTTTTTACTTATCGTGACACCCATTACACGATAGCGAAAACAATCCGGCTTGGTCTTTGCATTGCACATGAAGATCATACCACCGATTTTTTCTTTCTTCTCATCATGTTGGCCCTTTCTGGGGCTATCATGTGTTTCTTCATTCTTTTGACTCATAATTCTACTGTCTGCCGAGCCATGCTTTCCTCCATTTCTCTTTCTTTGTTTGTGCTTTCCCAACTCAATGATTGGCTTTTGGTTCCTTTTAGGTTGATTGCTCTTATTTTTATGCTCTTCATCTATGATATTCTTCTCTTTGCCTTCTTCTCTAGACTTTAGCCTTAAATCTTCTCCATTATTGCTGCTTTCTGTGTTGCCCTTCAGCATGCCCTTATTCTTCTTTCTTTGTCTCCACCGAGCCTGTCGACCACCTTTATCTTTTCTGGAGTTCAAGAAGTTACTATCAAGAGACTCCTTTGTAATTTTAGATTTGGCCTTTAATGATTTTGGGGTTTTCTTTCTTGATGACTCCGGTCCAGTATATGCCTCTGCAGGAGCTTCTGCTTCCTTCTTGATAGAATCTGGTTTCATAGATGCCTCAGCAGAAGTGCCTGATTTATTTTTGTTTACTTGTTCCTTCATGTTAGACTCTGGTTTAGTAGACGCATCTGGAGGAGTCTCTGCTTCCCTATTCTTTTCCCGTTCCATATTTCACAAACCAATAGGCTGCCTGATCAAGATGTATCCCTGCAAACACGTTGCCACTGAAAAGATATCTCTTTGTTTTCTGTTCAAAATTGACAATCAGTACATTGTCATATTTACTAGAAATCTATCTTCTGTTTCAAAAAGAAGGAAAGAAAGAGAAAATAAAGTGTTATCACCACCGCATTACAGGGGGGAGCAAAGGAATATAAAAAACATAGAACATCAAACCTCTTCACTTGAAAAGTACATGCCCTATACTCACAAAACAATGCATAGTGTGTTAATGTTGTGTACTCCAGAATTCTTAAAGAAGATAAAAGAAACAAAGCTTCATGAGAGGATAATAAAGAAAGAGATCCTCAAGAGCACCGATTTACACACAAGCTTAATATATTATCAGCCTCCTCAATCAAATGAAGGCTTAGATTCTGCAAATTTAACTCCACCAAGGAATGAGCAAACTAAACTACATCCTTGATATCAGCAATAGCTGTTATATAAAACAAAATTGTCAGTGGTAATCTTCTTTAACCTCCTCCTCCCACAACCAAGAATTGCCGCATTTAATAAAAGTATCAAGCATGGGAATTATAATAAGGAAGGGATCAGCAAATTCCTGGAATGAGTGCTGCAGAAGAATCAGAAAACAACTGCAAAGTCCGGTTTGGAACAGGGCTCCTTCCCAAATTCAGTAACAAATGGATTTCAAAAGATGGAAATATTTCTTAAAATCTGTTGGAAGATGGAAATATTTTTAGAGCAAAAAAAGAAGAAAAAAAACAAGATAAAAGGGTGCAACAATAAATTGGAAGGTCCTAAGTGGGGCGCCAATTGTTGCTGCAAGACCATTTGACCTCAAAAATCTCTGACATCTTTATAGAAACCTTTAGATGCAAAGGAATTATTGGAATGGAAGTGGAAAATGGAGTGCTTGGCTCATTTACCGCTGAGCTATCCAAGAAACATAAAGACGTGAAGTACAAAAAATAGACACCCAGGAAAACAAATAAAAACTTAACTATAGGAACCTCTCTAGAGACTAGAGTCACCTACTCATCTAAAACCCAAAGCATTCGTGTTTTCCCTGTCAACTCCAATATCTAAGCGAACAGAATTTGTAGTCATGTAGATTTAAGCCAACTAGAACACTAAATATTTTTCTATAGAAAATAAACTTCCATTGACATTCCTAAGAAGTTTACATCATAGCATCAACAAGCACTTGTTGCTTAATGAACTCCAGCGAAGAATACCACAAACCTACATATCACCAACATATTGTGCATGTCTTGCCAGTTTATGTGCCACTTTATCATACTAACTGAAACATTTCTATAAACTTTTTATCTCATCAAAAAGGGGACCTTGCCTTGATGAATTTGGGGAACAAGAGTTAAATGCATCTAGCATCCATAAGAATCCCCTTCAAGAAAGACTTCAGCAGATCCCATGTGAACAATCAATTGGAGTCCTCTTCATGCTGTAAGTGCTTCAACATCATCCACCACATTCTCAAGCATGCTCATAGCTGTAATTTCGTTTCCTTTGATGTCTCTGAAAATGGCACCATCTACATTTGAGAAGTGCTACGTCTACACAGAGATCTTACAAAAGGAAGTTTGCAAACTGACAAGGCCTAAGGTGATACTTCAGATCTACTTTACAATTAAAAAAGCTTTACAATCTAATGTATCATTCTTTTTATAAGTACAATCTAACGTATCATATTGAGTAATGTAAGTTTGTAAGCTTCCTTTTGTAAGATCTCTGTGCAGACCAAGTATTTCTTACTAATATTACTAGATCATGGCTTGCCTCCTTCACCTCCATACTTAGCTGTTAAGTACACTATCTTAAGATTTCCTTCTGTCAATATCTTCCAAAATTAAATAAAATACATTATCTTTGACCTAGCCTACAACCAAAACAAATATCCTACAAAACTGCGATTCGAGGCTTTAACTACAGAATTTTCGTTTGTACTTGCTGGCTCAGAAGGAACATGCCACAATCATATATTTTGACCAAAATTTGAGCAAACCATAGATCATTTATTTCATTTACTTGCTTCTTTTTCCTTTTTCATTCCTCAACCATTTTTCATTACTTTTTGCACCAAAAAGTTCTCTTCGTAGCCCTAGGACCTGTAACTAGGCTATTTGCAACCATCAATGGTCCGGGCAAGCAGTAAAACTATTTGAATACTGTCTAATGTGTTCACTTACGTTTTAACATCTCGAGTAGCATCTAATGTAATTCAATAACACTAGCACACAACACCATACATAGTAAGGAGAAAACGTGCCATATAAAAAAACTATTTCCATTACTTCCTTTGTTTTTTGTTCTTTTTCTGGAAAAGCAACCAAGACATTAAATCATTACCGTATCATGGGTAAAAACATTAATCCATTCGGTGCCTCTTGTTTGCCAAAAAATTATCATCTCATAACAATTTGCCAAAAAAATAAAATTCCGATAAAGAATTTGTAAGCGGTAATCTCACATTGATTAATTAAGAAGATGGTATCCCGCTATCGGCTTAAAAGCCCTAAAATACTTAAAATCATAGATCCAATTCTTTTTTACAAAAAAAAAATCCCAGGAATTTATTTTCTTTTAGAGGATGGTATCCCTCTATCGGCAAAGCCCTAAAATACTTAAAATCATAGATCCATTTTTTTTTTTTTTTACTTTAAAATCCCCACGAATTATTTTCTTTTATCACACCTCGGCAACCAAATAGAAGTTACAGAACCCAGTAAAATGCAAGGAATTAGAAACGGAAAAAAAAAAAAAAAAAAAAAAAGAGGAGAAAAAACAGTTTGAATTATTAACAAAACCCTAATACAGAGAGAGATAGGAAGAGAGTACCTGGAGAGAGAGAGAGAGAGAGAGAGAGAGAGAGAGAGAGAGAGAGAGAGCGGAACGTTAGAGATAATCTAGTAGTAAAATTTGGTAGAGAACACTACAGGAAGATACCGATTACAAGCACTGCCCGTTGAGCGGGGCTATCTATAGATATTTTTCAGAAATGCGGGCAAAATAATTTTACCCAAATAAAATCAATCACATGAAATGATTTAAATATATATAAGTTGGAAATATCTAGTTGTAAGTAATTATACGTATGAATACGTGCACTCGTTCATTATGATTAGTCAAAAAGTTAGACTTTAATGAAATGATATTAATTTAAATTCTAAATATGAAGGCAACTGTATCTATACGCAGATCAGTATACGAATTCGCTTATATATAACAAAACTCATATAAGTTTAATTTTGTAAATATTTTTAATAAAAATTAAAAGGTGATAAATTCAATGAATAATGATAGATACAGTTCTAAATTATGAAATCTTGTTTACTGATTTTTTTTTTTAAAAAAGAGTTTATAATTAAAAAAATAATTTTTTTAACTTGAATTTTAAATTTATTCACATTTATCTAAGACTGCAAATATCATTTTTATATTAACCTCATTTGCAGGCATTTAGTTTTTGAGTTTTGTTACTCATCGTTCTCAAACATCACATACCACTCTGTTTTTTATTTCTTTAAGTTTTTTCTAAAAAAATTCGGGTTTATTCTTCTTAAATTAATTGAATTCTTCTACTCATTATCCATATACTAAATATTTGGTAAAATAAAAAAATAAATAAATATGATATGTGATGTGTGAGAATGATGAATAGAATTTTTATTTATTTTTCATACTTAAAAAATCAGAGATTCAATGAGAAATGGAAAAATTACAACAGATCTTAAGGTTCAAAATTAAGAAATTAGAGTATTATAATAATTACAATAATAATAATAATAATAGTGATATGATAATGATGGTGGCAAGGGAGATGACAAAATATGAGATCACAGTACTCTCTAATTATAAAATGTTATATCATAAAAATTGTATTACATTATCTATATTCTGATAAATGTTTTTCTTTCCAATACCAAAGCAACAAGACACAAGAATTTTTTTTTTTTTAATATGTCCTAACTTTTTTAAGGTTCTAGATTTTAAATTCACATTTTTAGACGGGGTTAAAAAACATGAAGACTACACAACTTCCTTAAAAAATTAATTAAGTTGGCAGTCGAGTCATTTTGATACTTACATCGTTAATAAATGTATGTATATTTTCTTCCTCATTAGGTTTCGTTTTATAATATGTAATTTTAACTTTTTTAAATTTTAAAATAATAATAATATTAAAAATAATATTTTATTCAAATTTAAAACTTTTATTTAAAACTATTTCATCTTGTCATTATGACAAACCGCACCTTTAGTCACCTTCCGTAAAATGTTGACAACTCTACAAATATGCAAATGAACAATCATCTGTGTTGTAACCATGCGAGAGCGCTTGAAGCTGCCTCACACCTCAAACACCAAGTCAAGGAATCGAACCTCGATCAACCTCAGACCACAAGTTATACAGCTAAGAAGTAAGGAAATTCTCGAGAAAGCTCCCAAAATATGGTGAGAGAGAGAGAGAGAAGCAGCTACTTCACACCATTTTTTGATTCTCAGCATAATGGCATGATACCTTCATAGCATTTCCCCATGGGTCCAAAAGAAAGTTAATTAACAAACAAAGGCAACTGGATTTAGTCCAGATAAATTTTGACATCAATCCCATTATCAATAAGGGATTGAACCACTGCTCTGACCTTCCCTTCAAACCTGTCCCTCTCCCTTGGAGTGTAGGAAGCAGTATACACATCAGCTTCTCTTGCCCTGTCGGCCAGAATAGCACCAACGGCCAAACATGCTGGTATATCTGACCGGGACTTGAGTACAGCTTTAATGTCTTTAGAGTTGGTACCAGCAACAGCAACCTGCTTACTTGTCACCCTGTGGGTGAGTGAGGCCGACACAAATCGTTTTGAAATGAACACATCAAGCGTAAATGGCTCCATGTAGGCTACAGTGCGTTGTTTGAACGATATATGCTTGGTTGGATTTTTTGACTTCTTCCCCTTCTGGTAAGTGTATGGCCGGCTATTGTCATCATCTAGGAAATCCTCTACACCAAAGAAGCTTCTTGGTGCAAAATGAACCTGTAAAAATGCAACACCAGAAGGGACTTTATCTTGTCAAAAGTGACAACAATTCTAATAAACAAGTAGCAGCTTTTACAATCGTCAAATGACTTCCATTCCTGCACAGCTGTGCCATACCAAGTATTATTCAAAATCACACCACAAGAGATACATCCCACAGTCCTATTAATACCTACATTCACCTTAGCTTTATTTTATATGTGTGCAGAACTCGTATCTGTGTCCACCATCTATATTTCAATAAATTCAAAGGTGCTTGCAATTTGCAAACATGTTCAAACCTAATGGTATCACTTACTTCCATTCGCTCGTTAGAGGGGGTTCCACTACTGACTGACAGGTCAGGGGCTTAGCTAATGGCTTGTTTAAGCCAGGGCAAAAGCAAATAAAGCTTGTTAGTGTTCACAAAGTACAGTCATAACTGCCAACTAGTTCCAACTTACCACAGGAAGTCACCCATGGAAAAAAAAAGCGAATATTTGTTTCACAATACGAAACCAAAAACAAATTAGGGACACAAAAATCAGCAGTGGCAATGTTCATTTCAAATTTTCTTTAGATTTTTAGTTATTCGTCGTGTGCACAAGGCCCAGAATTAATGGTTGGTAATTGATACAGGAAATTGTGAGCAAAAGTCGGCTACCTGTCCATTGTGGAAACTGCTTGCAAGAACAAAAAAAGGAGGCCTAACTTTGTCCCCTCCAAATGCATTGATCCCTTTATTCCTTGCCTTGCCCAGCACATGCTTCAACATCTTTTTTGCAGCCAACACCTAACAAACAAAACTTAATTCAGTTGCCACATAATCCAACTTAGAGATATTAAACTGAAAAAAAATAAATTTGATATGTCAGGGGGAAAAGGATACTATAAAAATTCAGCAAGAAAAACCATTGGCGAATGCACATAACCTACTTTTATTAAGTCTTAAGGAGTTGATTTATTTGTTAGATTATTATTTTGATGACCTAGTAGAGGGAGATAAATGTTTATTTGGTGGAAATAGATGAATTTATATTCATGGAGTTTTTGAAAATAAATGAGGTTATGTTTATGGACTACTTATCCCCAACACACAACAATCTTGTTCCCGCCTTTTATTCTGGAGACTAACATCTAGTAGATTGATTTGTTTTATCGAACCTCTAACCTGACTGTGATACCAACTGTAACACCCTGGTCCCCGAGAGGTCGGGGAGTTACTGCCTGTAGCCTAAAACCATCTTTCACAATACAAATGGATATTCCAAAAGTCACACTGTCATACCCACCCCCAGTACTACAACCAGCAACTCCCAACAAGTCACACAACAAACTGACATATCAGCAATCCCAAACAGCCCACAATTCGACATATTGATCAATAAAACAGCCCGCATTTACAAGTCACTTCCTCACCTCAGTTTCCCACATTACATTCAAGAATGTCTCCACACACCTCCCACTGTGTATTCACAATCTCTACAAATTTCAAACACACAACCAGATACAATACAACCTCCAGTAGACACCAACATAAGTCACACAATAACGATAAGATTTTTAGATTGAAACTTACTCAAATTGCGTTCCGGTGATCTGTCGAACTCGAGGATGAGGGACGCTGCCAAGGGCTGATTTCAATGCCCTGTGCCAGAAAATGTCAAACCGAGTTCGCGTGGTGGTGGTGTGGCTTAGCGAACGACGTGGGGCGGCCGACGGCTTGGGAACACGTGGAGGTGCACGACGGCTGGAATCGAAACAGTGACACTCCAGAGAATCGAGGGACGAATAAGGCACAACCACAGGAACTAGAAGAATGGGATTGAAAGGGAGTTGGGGACGGTGAGATAGAGAGGAGGAGAACGTGCCGAGAGTGGTGGCGTGGGGTGACTCTGAGTTGTGGATGCGTGAAAAGGGAAAGGGCAGTTATCGGGGAATGGGGGAAGAAAGAAGACGGGAAAGAGGGTCTTGGGTGAAACGGTGCGTTTTGTACCTTCTATTTTATTTTTTTCTGGGCTGGCTTCGGCCCTGGGCCTGGAGTGTTACACATAACCTTTAAAAAAAAAAAAAAAAAAAAAAAAAAAGACCGAAATTGAACAATAAAAAATTCTATATACAATTATTTTTTACGTATTCATTCTGTAAACAGCAAATACTCTAGACATTAGAAGTTCATATGTATTTACATACTGCAGTTGGTGGATCTTGAATCTGCAACTGTACCCTGTCCATCCTTTCAGAGATAGAAGGTGGCAGTTGACGCTCATGGGCATGCTACAAAGAACTTGTTTCGGCTGCAATACAATCCACATGAAGGTCAAATACCATAAGATCACACAGTTTAAACACCATATTGGCAAGAGCTACAAGGTCAAGATAGGAATTAGGAATTAGGAAGAAAGAGCTACCATGCAATGAGAAAGGGAGAGACTTGAAAATTGAGATGGAAGTGGACAGTAATTTTCCCTAATTTTTTTAGAAAAGGTCTAGAGATTTTTTATTATTTATTATTAGTGAGGTAATATGAAATCATCTCAAACTACCTTATTTTTTGTGTTTGACCCACCTTCAAATTCTAATTTGAAATATACTGCTTAGATATCACATAGTTTATTAAAAAAAAAATTTAACATATAAATAAACAGAGAGAATTTAAAATTTCAGTCTTTATTTTTTTGTACTTTTAGCTTCTTTAATTTTTTTTAACAAACTATGCGACATTACGCAATGGTGCCATGTCAAGCTATTTGGAATTTGAGAAAGTGGTAAGCTTGATTTAAAATATGTTTGAGATGGATAAAAGTTTTAGATCTATTTGGAGTTTGAGTCAGTGTTGAAAGGAAATTATTATTATTATTTTTTATTTTATGAAAGTGTTTTAACTATTGTTTATTATAGAAATTGAATTTTAAATATGTTAAGTACGTATTTCGCACCTGATAATGTCTGTGCCTGATTTGTATCAAGGAAGTTGATGGCCCGAAGTGTTAGGAAATACCTCTAATGCGTAAATTAGTTTTTTCTATAGAAAGAGAGCTTGTGATAAAAATGTGAGTCCGAACTGTACCTGTATCGAGGCTTTTATATTCCAATTTTTTGGTGGGATCACTATTCGCTCTATGCTTGAAGTGTCCGTCCCCTGCTTTGGGCGGCATGTCGTTGCATTTAATGCATTAGCTTCTATCAAGGAAGATCTCTCATTGGGATCTCTTGCCAATGGCTCGTATCGGGACATTTAATGCGGTATTGCTCCCCACGACTGATTCGGTCAGAGGTGCACCCATGTGAACATTGTCCCCTCTCCCTACATCGGTTGGGCCCTCTACTTTTTTACTAGTCAATAGGCTTGTAACATTTGTACTTTGGGCTTTAGTCAAGACAAATTGGCCCAGCTCGATGAGGGACAAATATGTCCTTTTAGAATCGATATGAAAACTCTTTATAGAAAAACTCTTTTTTGGTTTTTCTATAGAGATGAGCTCCAACTTTTCTTCAACAATGGGAACATATTTCAATCGATGCTCCTCCTTTCCTCTCCATCCCATGTTCGTCATTGTGGCGTTTATAGGTTTTTTTTTTTCACTTTTTTTCGTTTTTCTTTATCATCAGCTCTGCCTAATCATCATCTATTAACTTCCGATGACCACTCCTCCATATACGCCAACCACACTACTCTTCAACCATTGATTTACTGTTACAAGGTAAAATAGTCGCAAAACCAATTGGTGTGTGAGGCTCATGCGTAGCGTATGACCATCGTGCGCCACCATGTCTTAAAGCTTCTGGTGGTTATATGTAGGGTGTCAATATATGACACTATCTATAAACTGAACACGAACAAGATACGACATTAATGAGATTTGATTTGATATAAATGAGTTCAGATCAAAATGGATAAACTCATTAAAGTATGATCAATAAAGGGTCAACTCGTAATAATCTATTTAAATTTTATTTTAAAATTAAAATTCTATTATTGTTGAGTTGTAATATTGATATTTCTCAATATGCTTTTGTTTTTATCGTTGGTATTGTAATTCTGGACCTATGATCATATTTGTTATTGTTGAATTTGTAATATTGATTTTATTATAGGTCAAAATTAGAAAAAAAATATTGATATTTTTTTATTAGTAGGTAGTCTTTTTTTTTATAAAAAAAATATTGTGGCTACTAATAAATATAGATTTTAACATTTATGTGAAATTATATTAATCAGATCAAATGAGTTATGAGAGTTAATTCAACATATATATATAAAACGAGTTGAAATGAGTCGTATCTTATTGACCAAAATCTAATTAATTATTAAACGAGTTAAAACAAGTAACACGACATAACATGTTATTTAAATGGATCGTATTAAGGTTTAAAGTTTTGACTGGTTTAACTTAATAAGTTATGTTTCGATTGATCCATATTCTAATATCCATAACTTGATAAGACACAGACACAATCCGTAGACATAAATTGCCATCCATGGTTACATGTGTACCAGTGTGTTTGTTCAACATCCCTAAATTATCAATATAGTTCGCCCTCACTTCAAATTGCTGGCACGTGGCTCCCATGCGTCAACATAGTCACGTGCGACAGATTCTGTTCACCAACAACTCGGGCTAGTCGAAGCGGAGGCATGTGGTCTATCTAACTATGTTACTGGTTTTCCTCATCTAAGATCTTGAGACTTGAGGAAGGGGAATCGAGATTTTCCGGCAAACAATTCATAACAACTAATTGCAACGCACCACAACAGACCATTATCTTCAACGAATACTCAACATCATAAGAAGAAAGTCTTCCTCAGGGAATGAAGAGGAAGCTTTTCCCAGAAAACCTCTAGATTATCGTCGTCCACTTAGATTTGTCAATGACATGGTTCATATATCTTTTCTGGACTTGCTGGTGAAACAACAGCAGGAATCCTTACCATATTGGACAATACATAGGAATATAAGAGACAAATGACCCATCCTATGCTTATATAAACCTGATTTGAAAAGCACGTCCCAAAAATTCAGAATCTTTTCTCGTGAAACTCCCCTATCTGTGACGGCTGAGGATAAGATGGACTAATTTTGGAATTCATGAACACAAGTAGGCACATAAACGAGAATGAAAAGTTTTATTGGTACAACAGAATAAGGCAACATCTGATGGAACATTGAGGAATTGAAATGCAATAGCTGTAATGTTGAAAGATAGGTGCAACTGCAATAAGAGTCACCAGACATATATTTCTTATGTATTTCTCGCCAAAGTGTCCCGAATCAGTTGCTTTGGTGCTGCAAGGAAAATTCAGGGAAAGATCACTAAAAGATAAAAATTGAAGATGGTAAACTTGATGTGGAGAGAACTCCTGGGTTTGATCATTTTGTTGATTCATTGTACCTGGCAATCCGGTGAACTTTTCAAACTGTACAAATGCTTGGTTAATGAACATTTCTGTCCCATAAACAATAGTGGCTCCAGACTCTTGTGCTTCTCTCAACAGTCTTGTCATTTTTGGGGTGTAAATGGCATCAAAAACCAAAGAATAGCGTTTAAGAGCTTCCTGTCAAGACACAGAAAGAAATAGATGTCAACTTATTTCATCACAAAACGATTGGTTCTTTATATGCAGCATGATAAGCCAATTTCTTATCCTATATGATTTATGCAACCCGGCCAATTCTACCATATTTGTGTACATTATTTTAAGAAGCAAACATGTAAATGAAACAAAGGCATCTATGTAAAGGTCTAAAAGTGTAGCCCAAGTGCACAGGACATAAGCAAGATGAATACTATCTAGAAATAGAAAAAGAACACAATCTATCATAACGATGGCCCCCATTGCACTACCTGTTCATTCACAATGATGGAAAATATGCATAAAAGTAATACAAAACAATCAATCTTCACATGACATCAGTGGAATTTCCAAGAGACATTATACTGCACTGAATCAATGATGGGAATATAAAACATGAAAGTGACAGGGAGGCAAACCTTGGAAAGGGGTGTGCTCTCAATTTTTGGTTTCATTCCAACAGATGTTGTATTTGCAAGAATCATCCCATCTTCTGGATGGAAATTTTCTAATTCGGCAAGAGTTATAGCTTCTCCTCCAACTTTACTGGCAAGTTGTTTGGCTTTGTCTAGCAGTCAGAAGAAAACAAATATTATTCTCTCACTTATCTTATAGGAGGATTTGCTATTCACCTCATAAGGCTACCACTAATTAATTAAGACAAAAAATAAAAAAATAAAATGAAAAAACAGTACCTGCAATGTCAAAAGATCAAACAATATAGTGAAAACAGGAAAAAAGAAAGGGGGTTTTTTTTTTTTTGGGGGGGGGGGGGGGGGGGGGGGGGGGGGGGGGGGTGGCGGGGAGGTGTTTGGGGATCTTCCTTCCCAGTTGGAAGTACTTTCCACTATATCATCTGAGCTTAATTTTGAATTTTTGATCTCATCGAAAATTTTCAAATGCTGACATCCTTAGCTATGAAAACATAATAAATTGACCAAAGAGATAAGAACTCTTTTCATAATACAACTAGTATTTTATTAAAAACGACAATGGGACCTAAAATGCCAGTCACTTGTATCTGGCAACTTCAACATAGATATCATTGTACATGCCATTTATGTTTTAAGAAGCCATAAGATAAAGACCTTCACCAAATAAACCATGAATGTAAAGATTCTTACCATATGTTCGATTGGCCACTACGACTCTTGCTCCCTTTTCTTTTCCACCAAAAGCAAGTGCTTTTCCAGCACCACCAGCTCCCATGACGACAAACAGTTTACCGGTCAATGGAGAACCAGATGCTTGGCTTGCACCATTGGATGCTGCATATAAAAGCTGATAATTTAGTCCACCCACCCACTGAACAAATTTAAACAGATTATGTAGCTTGTGATAAAAATTAGACCTCGAAGTCCTTCCTCAATAGCTGCAATTGCTCCAAGATAGTCAACATTGTAACCCATTAGGTTTCCATCAGGTCTCTTGATCATGCAACTAATAGCTCCAATTTCCTGTGGTTAAAATTGAAAAAGTAATCAAATTAAAACAAGCTTGACACTGAAAAAGATGGTAACAAGAGAGCCTTTACTGGAAAACTAAATATCATGGTTCATGATGATATGGACAAGCAGTACAGTGGCACAAAGAAACAAATAAATAAATGTGTAAGGAAATCGATTTGAATACCTTGGCAATTGGATCTATCTCATCACAACAATTAAACCCAGCCTCCTTATGAGGAATGGTATAACTGCATTTTAATAACAATTGTTACATTTCGTAGAATAGAAATGAAATGATAAACTCACCTCCTCCTATTAACTTCAGCTTTTACGACAAAATGTGAATAATAATATCAACAAATAGAACAGCCCCGATTGAAATCCTCACCAAAAAGAATATATATTATGCTGTCTAGATTATTATAAAAATAAAAAAAAACCACCATAAGCATATAATCCTTCAGCCATCCCCCATTACATCAATTCTCTGTCAGGTTGCCATCTATGACTATTCATAATTTTTTGAACTTTATTTTCCTTTTAAACTTCTCTATTTGCCATCTATACATTGTAAAGCTATGATTATTCATAGTTTTAGAATGCTATAATTTAAAATAACGTTACAGACTAACAACTTGCTTATGAATGGAAGAATAAAACAAATAAAATCAAGAAAGTGAAAACAATTTTAAGTTCAATGAAAAGGAAAGCATACCTGCTATTTGGTACATAGTGCTCATTATTTTGAAGTTTCTAAAATGAGACTTTACCTGTATTCTAGTTCTGTATTTATCTTGTATACTTCCTATGTACTTAAGCTACACATTTTGCATTTTTCAATAAAATCTTTGATTACTTACGAAAAGAAAAGAGATTTTACCTGTATCCAACGAAGTCGTGAGACGAGTAGGTCTTGAGAAAATTGGCGACATTATCAACCAACAGAGGCAAATAAATTCCATTAAAATTGACAGACTTGAATGCTGGATTGTACAGATGAGGACTTTTGCTGTGACCGATAGGATTCCCAATAACACCGTGTACTTTGGTATCAGGTCCTAACTGTCTGAAATTGTATAAATCCAGCAACTCCTTTACAGTTGGTTGCCCAGGAGCTGATACCAACCCCGCCTCAATAGAGCCGAAAGTGAGAAACCCACCAAATTTCGCACTAAGTATTCTTGAAATAAAACCCTTCTCACCCATGACAATTCCTATCATCGGGACCTACAATTTCATTTGAAGAATCATTCAATAATATACCTTGAAATACACAGAAATATGACAAATAAAGTGAGAACTTGCAAACTTTTTCATTGGGGGTTTCTCAAAGAGGGAAGCAAAATTCGTAGTGTTGCTAGGATTTGAGAGGTTGTTATTTTGCAGGTAGTTGTATCACATGCTTATCATGCATCTTATGTGGTTTACTACTACATGTTAGTAGTTTAAACATTTTGTTAGATTGGACAGAGTTTGGAAACAAAAGATTTCTAGATTTCAGGAACCAAGAGAGGAAAATAAAAGTAAAGAATCCTTAAGTTCATTAAGTATGAATATTGTGTATAAGTTACTTACTTGAGAATGCACTAGAATTTGAAATAGACGTGCAGAGTCTGTGATGTCTACAGCAGTTGTTGCAACCTTTACTATATCGGCTCCAGTAGCCAGTATTCTTGCCACAAGATTGCCAATTTCTTCAAGAGATGGAGTATTTTGATAGTTGTGTGAAGAGACGATGATTTTGATCTTTGCCGGTTTCTTCCCTTGAATGGCATTGTAGAAATCATGAGCCACCTTCAAGAGGCAAATTTAAAAAGTCTGAGTAAGTTGAACCATTGGAATTGGCAAGAAAGTTCGAATTAGAGGTCAAGATCAATAAGTCTTTGAACATTTCATTATTAGAAGCATGGAGAACCAATTATTTCAAGTCACATGTGATGGTAAAAATATCCAAGCATCGTACAGGCAATTAGATAGTTGATAACAACCTGAAGTTCAATATCAATATAATCAGCTCCCAACTCCATGGCTAGACGTAATGCATTTTGTCGCTTGCTTTCATCACCATCATACTTTCCACCTTCCCATATTGGCCTAAAGGACACATGATTCATGGAAAGAAGTGTTAAACAGACTGAGAAATGTATAGGGGAAGAGATTCTTACAAAGTTAACCACATAACATGAACAGAGAACTTTAAATACTAACTAATTTTAAAAATGCATCTACTATTCTTGCTGTACGAGAACTATGATCTGTCATTTAAAAAAATCTTGTTGGAGATTTTTCACTAACTAAAGGGATCCCCATATGGTAAATCATACAGGAATGAAGCACTACAATGAAATTCCAATATGTGATGTATTATATACAATAACGTAATGGAAAGAAATCAAATAAAAAATATATTCAAATATCATCTTATGGCCAAGAAATGCAATGCTGTTAACCCTGCCCCATAAGCCAAGATTGGAAAGTTGACAACAAAGTCTTATTATGCCCTTGATGACAATATGGATGATTCCGACCATCACCTCTTTGAACCTTTCTATTATTGAAAAGAAAATGAAAGAAATTTAGGTCTTAAAACGTTAAGCTTGCATAGTTTAAGATCTGCAACTCAATTAGTTTATTGGAAGTGTTTGGCTTTTGTCAAGTTATATCATGATACATAGACTACCTGAGCCTTGTATTTGCAACCACCAAGAGCATAAAACCTTGTAATTAACTATCTCAGAAACTTAAGCTAATAAAAAATAGACCACCACACAGAAGCTAAAATAGCCCCTCACTTGCAGAGGTGGAGGATCGTGACAGAGGGTCAGCATGAGGACCCCAAAACATATAATAATATACAATATAATCTTCATTATAACATGGAAATTCCTAGGATTTCGAACAAGGACAGACAACAGAAAATCAGAAGCGGTTCCAGACAAACAGTTCAGTTCCTAATACCAATTGTACCTGAAATCTAGGCCTATAGTAAATATACGGACTGTGTATATCAAGCTACACAAGCTGAGAGTTTATAATCAAGATAGAACAAGATTACATGAACAAGATTTAGATAACTGTTTTTTTTTTTTTCTTTTGAAAATATTTAGATAACAGAGGCACATTTATGAATTGTATTCATTACCTGTAAGTGATAAGAGTGGGCAAAGGAAACTGTTTAATCAAGATCTCGAGATCCTGTCTAGGATTAAAGGTCTTCAAGAAGTCCAATCGAATCTCGACAAGGTCGGCACCAAGTTCCTTGGCCTTTCGGGCTTGAGTCAGCATCTGATCAACTGTTTCCGCCATTACTGGGGCGCATATTTGCGTCCAATTCCTTCGAACTCCATCCGCGATTTGGAGATCCATAGTAGCCAACTACAAGAATACCCATAAAAAAAAAAAAAAAAGATATTAAAGTTTACAAACAGATAAGATTGAAGATAGTTTTAGATTTCTCTGCACACAGAAGAACTCAAATTGCCCAGTTTCGCAACTGGTAAATCGCACGTGAAAGCAAGATGAAATATCACTACAGAAATTTATAAATTTAAAATTTTTGCCCCGCACACATACACACACTACATATCAGAACTCGAATTACCTAGTTTGGTTGCCGAGCAAGAAAGAAACGAAAACAAAAGGAACGCTTAGAAAGCCTAGATTTTTTCCATTATATCAATTCTTCATTTCCCTGGTTTTCTCAAAAGGTCCAGAAAGAAAACAAGATGCCCAGCTCATCTCCATCGCATAACCCTGTAGCTTTAGCACAGGATAGCAAAAATTGTGACAGCAGCAAGGGAATTGGCAAGGACGTGTGAAAGGTATTCTCTGCAGCTCGGCAACTCCACTACAGCACTATTAGTCAGTTTTTTGTTTTCTTCCTTTCCACTACACAGAGTCCATACATGTATTCCTTTCTCAGAGTTGTACAGAGTAGCTGTAGGTTTGTTAGCTGTTCCTTCATTGTCATTGGTTGTGAGCTCTTTGGATAAGTCAAACCACTATGTACAGAAATGCAAGGGGAAAATATACGAGAATTGATTTTCTTCAGGTTATTCATTTTTCCTCTCTTTTTCAACAGTTTTCTCGGAAACCAAATCGAGAAGAACAAATGGTGCAATCGAAGAAAAAGACTTTTTTTTCCTCTCAAATCATTTTAAACAGAGAATTGAAATGACTTTAGTCAACTTTGCCTGATCATCATGACACGACCCTTTGCAGCTCTAGACAAACCAAGACAACAAAGAGCACTAAAACCCAGAACCCCATCTTCATTTTCTTGCTGTTTCCTCCACTTTCTTAGCAATCCCAATAACAAAACCAAAAAAACACACAAGAAAGCAGAGAGAGAGAGAGAGAGAGAGAGAGAGAGAGAGAGAGAGGTGTTACCGGAATGCTGTCGAGAGTCATTGTGCCTGAGAGCTTGAGGCTCGAACAGATAAGGTGGCGAGCTGAGCAAGCTTTTGCTGAATGTATAGAAGAGAGTGAGAAACAGAGGGAGCGGGAGAGACAGTGTTGGTGGGCGGGGTTAGGTGTGCGTGTATATATATATATATATATATATATATTTGTATATACGTATATATAGGAGAAGGAAAAGCGGTCGGCTGTAACTGTATATCATGATGCCGATGAGACTGAGAACCTTCAGTTTTATAAAGAAAGATGACCGTTAGCTAGCCTTGCATAAATTTCAGTACTATACTTCAAGCACGATTTAAAAATAATAAATAAATAAAAGCATCTCTTTTTTTTTTCTTTTAATAAATTAAATATAAAATCACAAAATAAAATGAGTACAATTGTAACATATTTTCAGCAGGGGACACTGACCCATAATACTTTGGCATTGGACTTTAATTCTTATTTTCAAAATAAATCTGTTAATGTAACTTTTTTTTAATTATTAATTTTGCTCAATGAAAAATGCTAATATGTTGCATGAGTTTGTTCCCTCATTTTGACTGTTTATATATTTAAAAAATTTTATTTTTTTTATTTAATCGTTAAGAAAGTGACTTTTAGTATATTTATGTATTTTTTATTTTTAAAAATATTTATAAATATGAAAAAAATAAAATAGATTGTAGAATTTGTAGCAGTGGGCACGCCTAGCAGTCAAAACTAGGCGGCACACTAGCATCACTCTTTGCTCAATAGTTAATTTTTCATAATTTATTTTAACTTTCCAAGAGACATGCATTGAATTAAATAAAATGAATGTCCAATATGTTCATAAGATTGAGGACTTATAATTAAATCATATAAATAGTTCATTTTTATAGTTATATTCTTAATTTTTATGAGATATCTTAATTACAAACTATGTTTAAATTGATTGAATTTTCGGTTAATGAGACATAACAGACAATTAATCAATTTATTGGACCATTTGACGGAGATTGTACAAGGATCCAATGCGGTTCGCCCTGTTTTGTGTGGGGTCTGATTTTGTTCGTGTGTGACTGATCAGTTAATGACATGATTCAACAAAGATTGTTGTAGTTTTTCGATAGATTTTCTAGGAGTAAAAAATTCTTTGTCTGTTTTGACTTTTGATCCGACCCGACTCGGTGATTAGGATTGATTATAATTGTATTTGATTGACAATTAAAATAAAGTCTTTTATAATTAAAAAATAATATTTGTAATTGTGATTGTGCAAACGTCGAACAATCTTTTTAAAAAAAATAAATTAATACGGGATTCACATAAAATAAAAATTAATTTTTTAATTATAAACTCTACTCTTTTTTAAAATAATTACGTGACGTTTACATATTTCACGATTATATATAACATTATCTTTTGTAATTACATAGACATAGACACTTAGTTAAAGCACATCAATCTTGTTGCGGTCAAGGAGTAGGCAATTCACCGTTGGAGTTAGGTAGAGAAAGGCAAAGCCGCCACGTGGGCGTCGATGTATATTATTTGGCATTGGGGGACTTATGGGCGGCTCGTCGTTTAGGTCGCCAATTTCGGATAAGAGGTAGGTAGGTGAATAATTAATCTGTAAAGTTTGTTTTACCAAAATGTCCATTCTCTTATAATTTTACTGCAACTTGCATTCAAAGGATCTTGAAGTTTTGGTATGGTATGGCCATCCCTCCTCATTTTAGTTATTTTATAAAAAAAAATTATTTACCAACTTATTTATTATTGAGATTTTCATCATATCAATTATCAGTGATGTAAATATTACAAATTTTCATAAAAATAGTTAATATTTTGATTTTATTATTATTATTATTATTGTAATGAATTTCTCAATAAATTATATATTCACGTAGTAGTTCGTAAATATATGAAGAGATTTGGATAGTAAGATGAGATGAGAAGAGATAGTTTTAGATAAAAATTAAAAATTGAATACAATATTATTAGAATATTATTTTTTAATATTATTATTGTTTTATGATTCGAAAAAGTTGAATTGTTTATTATATTTTGTGTGAAAATTTGAAAAAGTTGTAGTGATGAAATGAGTTGAAACCATCTTTATATCCAAACCTAGCTTAGTGTTTTTTAAATATTTAATGTTTTTTCTTTGCTATCAAATTTATTTTGATTTTTTTTCTCAAATTTTCTAATACTTTTGTTAAAGACTTCATCATTGATCCAAAAGACTAATAATTATTGGATACTAATTTGGTTAAATTTTTAACCCTCAAGATCATAATATTATACCACCATTCCGAATCCGACATCTATGGGAGCCTACTCTATTGATACTAATTCCATTGTAGCATTTTCTCTTTTGGTAGTTTCGCTCACTTATTAGTATTAAATGACTTACACTATACTTGTACATAATATCAAAATATTTTAATTCAGCCTATAAATTATTTATTCTGTAATTTGAACTCGTAACGTGATCTCTACTTTAATACTAATTATTGATTAAAAAATTCTAATAAATATTAATTTGGTTAAATCTTTTTAATTTCAGTGGCCATGCAAACTTTGTTATTATTGTTGTTTGGGTAGGTTACAATGATGTGAAGGTTGATGTACTACATCTTGGACTGATGTGGAGTTCTTAGACTTCGTGTCAAAGTTTGTACATCGGAACATAACCCATGATTTTAATGTTTGGATGCATACTTCAACTATTTTTTTATTTTTTTAAAATTAAAAAAAAGAAACTAATTTTTTTTAAAAGACTTTATTTATCATTCTCACATTATACATCATATTATATATTTTTTCTTATTAAATATGTAATGTATAGAAGATGGATAAAAAAATTCAATTAATTTAAGAAAAATAAAATCAATTTTTTTTTAAAAAAATAAATAAATACAAATATAATATGTAGTATGTGGAGATGACGAGTAACAAAACTCATTTTTATAATACACCATTATAGGCTTTTATCTACTATCAATTCCTTCGATCCTCTCTAGGCTTTTATAATATTTACAAACTTCTTTCTTTTTCTTGAAGATAAAAAAAATAAATAAACAAAAAAAAATAACAAAAGAGAAAAGTAGTTGGTAGCCAACAACGTTCAAAGCATATGACTTCCTAAACTAATAATTAAGGTTGTAACTGAATGTCGTGTGCATAACTACGAGAGTTGACAAACAACGATCGAGAATTGTGCCACTTCAGCTGGAAATTGTGGTACTCTATATATATATATATATATATATGCATGCTAGCTATCTTAATTTCTAGGATAGGAAAGGGTGGTCATACTTTCGCTTCAAAGCCAAACTTTCCAAAGCAACCTATTTTCCTTCTCCACTTCTTCTTTCTTTTCTCTTTTAAAAAAAAAATGAAAAGAAAAAAGAGACAAGAATATATCGATTTGTTGGGTGCATGCTTAGGTGGGTTGTTGTGAAGTTAGACATAAAAGAGAATGGAGGCTGGAGGACCGGATCAAACATTATTTTATAATTTTTGCCTAATTCTCTCCCTCTCTAGGTCAAAGAGTATAGGATCATCGAAATTCTATAAAGTGAGTCTTTTAATATTTATTTATTTCTATGTGTTTTTGAGACAACGTCAGACGTTCATATGTGCTCAAGAAATTCTTTCCAACCATATATGTCACATAATTGCTAGTTGGTTTGGTTTGTGCCCTTATCAGATGTTCATATTAAGTATATGCCTTTTAACCCAAACAAAGTTTACGCGAAGGAAAATGCTAAATGTATTTAAGAAAAACTAACAAAATGAGTTTTGTAAGTAAAATTGTAACTATAAATATAAGTACATGTGGCACTACTTATCAGAAATGGATCAAGCAATTAAGTTATAATTATCCTTTCCAAATATTTTTTGTAATTAAAAAAGGGTTCACATAGTATGTTTATTAATTCTCTAATTGTGTAAATGTTTGAAAAGGATAATTGCTGGGATCTATCAATAAAAAATGACTTTTAGAGGAGTGTTACAGTCATAAAGGGATTATATATAAATAATCTCATAAACTAACGTGGTTTAATGTGATCCATCAGATACGTTTTACAATAAAAGTAACTTTACAATATGACAAACCATATCAAGCTACATCAATTTGTAGAATTATTTCTGTGTAATCATTTTATGGTTAGAGTATTTCTCCAATGTAAATTCTTAGATTGTAATAATTTTCTTTGGAGTTTGCATCCAGAGATTTAGAACCCCTTATTAAGAAAATTCGGAACAAAGTGGCAGGGTGGAAATCTTTCCCAAGGTTGTAGACTCACGCTTCTTAAGCATGTTCCTTGTATGGCAACCCATCTATTGGCAGTTTTAAATGTTCTGTTGAAGGTTTTCCAAAAAATCAATTCTCTCTTGTCAACATTTTTTTGGGGTGAACTTAATGGGATGAAATGCTTCACAAACTAGTCAAGGAATGGGGTATTGGCCTAAGGAATTTTCATGAGGTACAAAGGTATCTTCATATGAAATTTGCATGGAGATTGTTATCAATAGACAATAATGGACCCATTTCTTTTGGGCTAAGTATGTGAAGCAGGGTCACATTTTACGTTTGAAAGTTCGTTGTACTACATCCCGCTTTTGGAGATCGATCATGATTGTCCTCCCTGATGTGGTTGATAACATAAAAGCGAAGGTGAGAAAAGGGGGGTCTTCATTTTGGCTTGATAATTAGTTGGCAAGTGGGCCACTTTGTGTTGATGGGAATGCTGAGCCAGCTGACTTTAGAATACAAGATGTCTGGGTGGATGGATCCTTGGATGAAAACCATCTTGTTCAACTAGTTGGCACAGAAAAGGCTAGATAGATTATGATTGAAATTGTGGTAGGAAGAGAAGGAAAGGATATTATAATCTGGAAACTGGCAGGGGATGGTCTCTTTACGTCTGAACAAAGGGGTATGGATTGGATCTAGCATCATTTTTTACCGAAAAAGATGGTTGTTTGTATATGGAAAGCCAGATTTAATGGCCTGGCTGTAGATTCTCGGGTGCTGTCTCTAGGAATTTCGTTAGTCTCTTAATGTGATTGTTGTGCACAGGGTCAAGCTAAAACTTTAGATCATGTGCTGCGTTGTGGGAATGTTGCTTCTGAAGTATGGAAATTGGCTGCTGTAGCATTGGGCATTCTGCAGTTAGCAGGTCTTTTAGGGTGGACGACGGTGATGCAAAGGTTCAGCCTGGCTAGAAAATCGAGTCATAGAGGTATTTTACTTGGCCTCCTTCCTTTTATCATCACATGGCGTCTTTGGATGCACCGCTGTAAGGCCCAAATGGAGAACTACTAGGAATTTGTGGCGGGAGTTTGGTTAGTAGCTAAGGTTTGGATTCGGAAGCTTTTCTCTCTTATGGTAAATATTTGGCATCTCTCCACACGGGATAGGGAGTTCTTCATGCACCTGATGTCCCTTGTGTTGATCATGCAAGGAATCAATCGAAGCTTATTGTTTGGAGGAAACCTACAGATGGGTGGATCAAACTGAATGTAGATGGGAGTTGTCGGGGTAACCTGGGTACTTGTGGTGGAGGAGGCATCATTCGGGACCATCGGGAAAATTTCGAAGGTGCGTTCTCCTCCTATTTTGGTTACGGAATGAATAATGAGGCTGAACTGGGGGCGTTAATTTTTGGCATTAGATTATGCAAAGAGATGGGTTTCAATCATATTTGTATTGAAAGTGACTCCATGTTGGTGGTTAATTGGTTGGCTAGTCATAAGTGCACGGCTTGGTACTTATGGGATTTTTGGGAGGATCTTTTACTACTTATAAGGGATGTGAACTTCATTATTGAGCATCAATTTAGAGATAGGAACAATGTAGTAGATTTCCTTGCATGTCGGGAAGAGGAAGGCCTCAATAGAAATTTTGTTGAATTTGATTCATTACCACGTAAATTGAAGGGTATTCTTCGGTTGGATAAGGTTGGACTTCCACATGTTAGAGCTTAATGGAGGTTTTGGTTTTGTTTTGTTAACTAGGCATGTTTAGATTGTTTTGTTTTATTTTTAGTTTCTTGTATCGGCATGTTTAGTTTAGTTTCTTTGTGTGTTTGTCTTGGTTCTTTTTGTTTTTTAGGTTTTGATTTCTGGGATGGTGTTATGTGTAAATCACATGTGTCCTGCTTGTTTCTACAGTTTTCCTTTGCCATAAGTGAAAGTTTATTAATAAAATTGGACATGTGGCCCTAACTCTTCTTAAAAAAAAAATCTTCAAGACACAACATGTTAATTTTTAGTAATTATATTATGCAGAAACACAATTATTTATTATTCTTTAAGGTAACTCAATCGGTTGTGGCTTTGTCAATGGATAGCAAAAACTATTCATAATTATTATTCTTTCCTTATTTTCACCTTCCTTAATTTACTTAGGCTTGTACAGTTAGCATATTTGACATAATATAGTTTCTATATAGGGCTAGAATCATTCAGGGAATTACATTCTTTCCATGTATAGAATTCTTGTAAAACTTATATATAATCTACATATTACTCAAGGCCAATTAATTTGGCCATTCACACAATACTTTGACATGATATCAAGAGCCTCTCAGAACAGTGCTTTGTGCCTTTCGGAACAGTAGTCTCAGAACAATATTTTTGAAATAGTACTTTTGAACAGTATTTTCAAAACAGTAGTCTGTAGGTCTTAGCTTTTGTCTATTTTTTTCTTCCCAAGTTTCAGTTTTGTGGGTATTTTCTGAGTATTTTCTAGTGCTATTTACTTCTCGATAGTTTCTTTTTGGTTATTTTTTGTCTCGATTTTTCATTTATTTACGATGGACTCTGCACCTGTGTGTGCCAAGTTTACAGGCAAAAATTACTCTACATAGGTTTTTCAATTTGAACTTTTCCTTAAGGGAAAAAATCTTTGGGGCCATATTGATGGCACGGATTGTGCACCCAATTATGATAAATCCAAGAATTCAGCATCTTTTCCTTCATGGGCTATACTTGATGCTCAGATTATGTCTTAGCTTTTTGGCTCGGTTGAGCCACATATTGTCTCAAACTTGCAGCCTCATCGCACCGCTCAATCCATGTGAACTTACTTAAAGAAAGTATATCGTCAAGATAATGGTACCCGTCGTTTTCAGTTAGAGTATGCGATTTGTAACAGCCCGCTAGAAATTCAATGGTGAAATTTCTATAGACTTTAGAAATCTCGTGAAAACTCCGTAAGTTTTCACGAATCGACTAATCGCATAGGTTTTAGTCAGTGAAACCCTCAATGATTGGAATCTATTTGAAACTCCAAAAACTTGGTTGAAACCGAAACCCTAAACGGTTTCCCTAAACCCTAAAGTTGGCCTTCAAGCCCTTTTGATCCAATTTCTAGCATTGTGTTTAATCACTTGATGAAATCACTTCCACATGTTATTAATTTCTCAAATTCTTATTATGACATCTTTATCCAACATTTTAAACCTTGGAAATTTGTTTGGGCCAAGAAAAATTGGATTTGGGCTTGATAGCATCTCAAACCCTAACCAAATCTCATTTAAACCCTAAATTGAAGTCCACTTGGTTGAGGCCCACTAAGGCCCACGAATTTGGCCACCTTGGCAAAGCTCCTTGGAGAAGCTTCCTCCCCCACTTGTTAGACCATTCATTGCATCAAGTTGCACTCAATAATATGGAGGAACCCACCCCATCAAGTCCCATGTCTCATAGCTTTTGTAGGTTGTCCTTTGCCCCCCACTATCCTCTACCTTATCACATGTCTACACCTCCACTCAATGATTTTTAAGGTCTATATATTCCCCCTGAAGAAGGCTTGAGTCGTGCAAGACTCACTTACTTCACTTTAATCATTTCTTCACCCCGTTCTTAGAGAGAAACCCAAAAGAGCTCTCTCGGGCAGATTTCTGTGTCTTTTTGTGTGGAGATTATCGACCC
>QGSO01000357.1:5450-92387 GCA_011037825.1 Carya cathayensis | reverse complement strand
TTTATTTATTAGTATTAGAAGAAACAAGATTTTTAGGTACCCATATGGCCCTAATAGTCATTGTATGCTTTCTTCTAATAGGACAAGCATGATAATTATGGTCATTTCTATTACAAAAATTGCAAATAGCATGTGGCATATATGAAGAACTTGAGTGATTATAATAGTATCCTTTTTTGACAAAATTATTATGAAAAGAATTTTGAATATTGGACTTTGATGTAGAAGGATTATCAAAGAAGTTTTTATAAGGTTTGTATTTTTGTTTTGGCATATATCCTAAGCCTACTTTGTCAAAAACACATTTTTGACTACCAAGAAGTTTTTCAAAATTTCTTTTTCCATTCGTAAATTTTCAACAATATTTTCTAAATCAGTTTTCTTCTTCTTTAACTCAAGATTTTCATCTTTCAAAACAATACTTTCTTTTCTTAAAATATCAATTTCATTTGTTAAAGAAGAATTTTTCTTTTTCAAAGAAGTATACTTGATACCCAATTTTTCAAATTCCTCATATACCTCTTCTAAAACATTTTGCAATTCTTCGTATGAAGGATCTTCAATATTATCAAGATTTGTTACCTCAATGTCATCTTTAGCCATAAGACAAAGATTTGCTGATTCTCCATTGCTTGCTTCACTATCTGAGCTACTTGAATCATCATCCCATGTAGCTTTCATTGCTTTCTTGCCTTTGTTTCGATCTTTCTTTAGCAGATGACAATCTGGCTTGATATGACCAGGCTTATTGCATTTATAACAAATTAAAGTGTCATTTTTACCTGAATCTTTCTTGGAGAACTTTTTGAAGGATTTCATCGGAGGAGTTTTATTTTTCTTTAAGAACCTCTGAATTCTTCTTGTTATCATCGCAACTTCTTCATCTTTGTTGTCATTTTCCTCATCTTCATCACTTTCACTTTCATGAGGAACAGCTTTAAGCGCCAAGCTCTTCTTTGGCTTTCCTTCTTCTTCTCCTCTTTTCAATGTGTACTCATGGGTGATAAGTGACCCGATGAGTTCATTCACTTCGAGCTTCTTGAGATCTCTAGCTTCAAGAATCGCTGTCACTTTTGATTCCCAACGTTTTGGTAGAGAGTTGAGAATTTTTCTTACCATTTCCACTTTGGAATAAACTTTGCCAAGAGCTGTCAAGCTGTTTATGATGTTAGTAAAACGAGTGTGCATACTAGAAATAGATTCATCATCATTCATCTTAAACATTTCATATTCATGAGTAAGAATATAAATTTTTGATTCCTTAACTTGAGAAGTTCCTTCATAAGTAACTTCCAAAGTTATCCCAAATTTCTTTTGCCGTAGCACAAGTCATTACTCTATTAAACTCATTACCATTGAGAGCATTATATAATAAATTCATAGCAGTTAAATTCAAAGTATAAAGTCTATCGTCTTCACGATTAAACTCTTCTTCTTCCTTTTTGACCTTTACTCCATCAACACTTTTGTTGGAATATAAGGTCCATTTACAATCATTTCCAGATTTCTCGACCTTGAGCCTGAAGGAATATTCTCATTCTAACTTTCCAGAATGAGTAATTGTCTCCACAAAAGAGTGGAGGCCGACTGCTAGATTGACCTTCACCAAATGAAGCTGCAATGTTAGCCATAAGATCTTAACTCAAAAGATAATTAATCTTATAATAGAGCTTTAGCTCTGATACCAATTGTTGCCCAGATGACTAACACAAGAGGGGGGGTGAATTGAGTTGTATTTAAAAAAATAACAATTATAAATCAAATATACAATATAAAATATAAACAAAATATGAAACAACAATAAATATAAAGAGTAAGGGTAAGAGAGAAGCAAACTCAGTATGTTAACGAGGTTCGGCCCCACTGCCTACGTCCTCGCCTCAAGCTACCCCTTGAGGATCCCCGAATTCACTATTCAATCTCCTTCAGGTGGAGATAGAAACCTATTACACCTTTGAACAACACCGCTACAAAGGATCCGTGTAGAACACCCTCTACACTTGCAATCACCTTACACGTGGTGATTCAACGATTCCCTGTGTAGAACACTTTCTACACGCACAAGGGTTGTACACACCCTTTTACTGATACAAGAATTGATAGTGGGTAGAATATCAGAAAACACTCCTCAATGAGTGAAATAAAAACAATACAGCACAAACTATATCTCTCAAAATGAACAAGGGTTAAGGCTCAATGTTAGAGAAGAGAGAATGAAAGCTTTGAATGAATATTGTATGCTCTTGGTGTTGTAAATGTGAAGCTCTCAAATGATCTATTTATAGGCATATGAGACTTCATATTCAAATTTAAAAAGATTCACATGTCAAAGACATCATCATTCACTTTTCAAAAATTCAAACCTAATCTTTTTACTTTTTGCATATGACAAAAGGAGCACACTTTGCTTTTCAAAAAAATCAAACCTAATCTTTTACTTTTTGCATATGACAAAAGGAGCACACTTTGCTTTTCAAAAATTTCAAACCTAATCTTTTACTTTTTGCATATGACAAAAGGAGCACACTTTACTTTTCAAATTTTTCAAACAAAGACATCTTCCTTTTGCATAAGTCAAGAAAAGCATCAATCACTTTTGAAATTATTCAAATAAAACATGCACATGTGAAAGATGACAATCAATCATCTTTAATATTTTCAAAATTCAAACTTTAATCATGGCATGCACATGTGAAAGATGACAATCAATTATCTTTCAAAATATTCAAATTTAATTTTCAAAATATTCATGCACATGTGGAAAATGTATTTTAATGCTTTATGATAAAATATTAATTTTTGAGCCTTAATCCTAATTTCGAATTTTAAGAGATTTACAACATTTCTCTATGACTTTAATGTGAACTTGTTTCCTTCTTGCTCATGCTTGGTTCCTTGATGTGCTTGACTCCATTGTGTGGACAAATTGAGTTTGAGACTCCTTCATTCTTTGAATTCATTTGTTATCATCAAAATCCATGTGCAAATATATAATTACACAAAACTTGAAACCTTAGGTTCAACAATTTGCTAAGCAACCTAGTTACGATAACCTCTGTACTTTTGGTTGTGTATGTTTTGTTCATTTACCTCCTCATGAGTGACATAAATTATCTGCTTAATTTGTTCTATGTGCATTCTTGGGATATAATGTGCGTTAAAAGGGATTTGTTTGCTATGATCCTACATTACTTTGTACACGCATTTCTAGGAATGTTATTTTTTTTAAAAAAAATCAACATTTCTTTCATGTGTCCTCTGTGCCCTCATCTTCTATTGTGGTTCTCCCCTCCTTTGAGTAGCAATTTTCGGATCTTCCTCAGGTCAGTTCTCACTTTAATCTAGGTATTGTGTGTACGAGACGCTCCTGCCCACAGTCTCTTCCGGTGGCTCATTCAATATCTTATCCTACAATACTCCAAATTCAGTCAGTTGTAGCACCTCCAGAGCCTTTGGTATGTCGCTCTCCTCGAGTGTCTGTACCCCCGGATAGGTATGGGTTTCCCTCTTCTAGTTCTAACAATTTTATTTCAGCTCTTACGGCTGCAATGTCCAATTTTGATAGTCTTACGTCCTACTCACATGTTGTCAATCATGATTGTTGGCAACAAGCTATGCAGGAAGAAATTTTCGCTCTAGAGGCCAATCACACCTGGGACATTGAGCCATGTCCTCCTACCATTGTTCCTCTGGGTTGCAAATGGGTTTACTCAGTTAATGTCAATTCTGATGGAAGTTTGAAACGTTACAAAGCTCGCTTTGTTGCACTTGGGAATAACCATGAATATGATGTCAATTATGAAGAGACCTTTGCTCATGTGGCTAAGATGACTACTGTTTTTACAATTCTAGCTTTTGCTGCTTCTAGTGATTGGCCACTACATCAGATGGATGTTAAGAATGCTTTTCTTCACAGAGATCTTAAAGAGTGTATTTATTTGAAGCCACCCCTGGGATTTTTTTCCTCTTCGAATTCACATATGTGTAAGCTTCATCGCTCTTTTTATGGTCTCAAATAAGCTCCGAGGTCCTGTTTGATAAATTTGGCACTACTTTATTACAATTTTCATTCAAGCAGAAGAAGTATGACACTTCATTGTTTCTTCAGAAATCATATATGGGTATTGTTGTTCTTTTGGTTTATGTTGATGATATTGTGATCACTAGTTCCGATTCTACTTTACTCGGTCAGCTCAAGACTCATCTCTCAAAGTCCTTTCATATGAAAGATCTTGGGTCTCTCACATATTTTCTTGGTCTTGAGGTGCATCGTAATCCCTCTGGTCTTTCACTCAATCAACATACGTATGCTAGTGACTTGGTGGCTACAGCTGGCCTACAGGAGGCTACTTCTGTTGATACTCCCATGGAATTAAAATGTCAAGTTTTGTAAATATGAGGGTGACTTACTTGCTGATCCCAATTTATACCAGAAGTTGGTGGGTACCCTTGTTTATCTCACCTTTACTAGATCGGACATTTCTTTTGCTGTACAACAAGTCAGCTAGTTTCTTCAGACTTCTCGTCATCTTCATTGGGCTGGTTGTGAGGATACACGACGCTCCATCACTGGTTGGTATGTGTTCTTAGGTGATGCATTGATCTCTTGGAAGAGTAAGAAATAAGATAGAGTTTCTAAGTCATCTATGGAATCTAAGTACCGGGCGATGTCTCTTACTTGTTTTGAAATTATTTGGCTTCGAGGTTTGCTTGTTGAGCTAGATTTTTCTGAGACTGATCCTACATCTTTACATGCCGATAATATGAGTGTTATTTAGATCACGGCCAATCTTGTCTATCATGAGCACACGAAGCATATTGAAATCAATTGTCACTCTATACGTGAAGCATTTGAAACTCGTGTTATCACTATTCCACATGTTTCCACTGACCTACAATTTGCTGATATCTTCACCAAAGCTCTTACTCGACATCAACATTGCTTCTTACGTAGCAAATTGATTCTTGTTGATCAACCTGCATCAATTTGAGGGGGTTGTCAATGAACAACAAAATCTGTCCATAATTATTCTTTTTTCCTTATTTTCACCTTCTTTAATTTACTTAGGCTCGTACAGTTAGCATATTTGACAGAATATAATTTCCATATAGGGCTAGAATCATTTAGGGAATTACATTCTTTACATGTATATAATTCTTGTAAAACTTATATATAATCTACAGATTACTGAAGGCCAATTAATTCGGCCATTCGCACAATACTTGGACAGGCTTATGCCTCAAAAACTATATAGGCCAGGTACTGGTTCTAATCTCTTCCTTTTCCTCTCCCTTTGGTCTATAGCTTGTCAAAAAATGAGAAAAAAAAGTTCGCTCTTTGTCAAAAAGGATCCCATTCACATATAGAGAAATATGCACTCTTTTAGTGCTATT
Organism: Carya cathayensis; assembly: GCA_011037825.1. Taxonomy (NCBI): domain Eukaryota; kingdom Viridiplantae; phylum Streptophyta; class Magnoliopsida; order Fagales; family Juglandaceae; genus Carya; species Carya cathayensis. The sequence goes on along the minus strand of QGSO01000357.1, from coordinate 86,993 downwards.
CCTGATCAAAGATCCTTTCTTGGCTGTTTAAGCTGTTTTCAATACCATTATTGTTTAACTTTGGCTTGAAATTGGATGAAGTAGAGTGGCATGCAAACAGAAGCTTGAAGGAAGAAGATAATGCTAATGCTAATTAGCTACAAACTCATTCCCACCATTTCTCATTATCAAACGCATAGCAAACTTATAGAATCAAATTTTTGTAAATTGTTTCGATTAGAAAAAAAAGATTTATTCGTACCAAAGTAAAACTCAACAGCCTCTCACATAACGCTAAAACTAAATCGATTAAGCCGTAATGGGGAAACATAGATTCAGCTGCAACAGTAGTGTGGAGTGCCAAAGCAAGTCCCCATTTATGCATGCTTCTCCATGAGTTGCCTAAACAGTTCTTCTGGTGCTGGAATTATCAAAGAAACAAGGACCAATGAGTTATTAAATAATGAAGTATTAGTAACTCAGAAATACTAGAATCCAAAGTGATTTGGATATTCTTTTTTTTTTATAAGTAAAGTGATTTGGATATTCTTACCAGGCAGACCAGTGAAGTTCTTGTATTGTTCAAAGCCTTGGCGGATCAACATCTCTGTTCCGTACACAATAGTTGCTCCAGTCTCTCTTGCTTCACGCAAGAGCCTGGTCTCCTTTGGTGTGTAAATGGCATCAAATACTAGGCAATAATGTTTCAGAGATTGCTGCAAAATTAACAAAACACAAATGAATTCTTAGGTGCATGGGCACAATGAAGCCTATTATGATGTAATCATTGTAATTACAATATGTTGTGCCCTAGAATGGTCCATCCTAGGTACCAGAAAAAACCTTGAAAACCTTTACTGTTCTTTCTGTACACGTGAAATTTCATCTAGCTTTCCCACCATTTTTGCAGACAAGTTTCCTTATCTGATCTTTATTTTTTTCCCAACATGTGAAGCAAGTAAATAAGGGCAAACCTTTGAAATGGGGGTCTCATCTATTTTAGGTTTCATTCCCACGGATGTAGTGTTTGCAAGAACCATCCCTTCTTCCGGATGGAAGTTGTCTACTTCAGCAAGAGTCATAGCCTGTCCACCAACTTTATCAGCCAGTTCTTTAGCTCTCTCTGTAAGAAAGACACCCCATCATCATTCAGTTGTTCATAAACTTCAGGTTTTACGAGGGTTATACTTTGTGGTAACACGTGGAATATTTACTCTTGAAGAATTTTCCAAATTTTAAGCTCATTGTTTCATGAGTTGCCTTTAAAAGAGGCATAGGTTCTAAAACACACAGCTCGATTTTTACCGTATGTACGATTGGCAACCACCACTCTTGCTCCCTTTTGTGCAGCACCATAGGCAAGTGATTTGCCAGCACCACCGGCTCCCAAAACAACAAACAATTTACCAGCCAAGGGTGAGCCGGCTGCAGGATTTGTACCATTCAGACCTGCAAAATCAATAACTAACTCAATAACCTATGAAAAGAGAGAGAGAACTTGTCTAGACAGAGGTTGCATAACTTGTTAAAAGATGAAAACCTCTTAGTTGATCTTCAATGCCAGCAATAGCACCAATGTAGTCAGTGTTGAAAGCCATTAGTCCTCCATCTGATCTCCTGACAATGTTATTAATAGCTCCTATTTTCTGCGGAGAAATCAAATAGTGGAAACCAAAAGTTACTAACAGAAAATGATTCAGATCAGATTATGCAACAACATTTTAGGGAAAGACACAATCACATACCTTGGCAATAGGGTCAATCTCGTTCATGCACTTGAGAGCAGCCTCCTTATGTGGGATTGTACAACTGCATTGCAGATTCAGTTTCGTTATTAAAGAAAACAAAACATGCTAAGAAATATATTAACTCGGTCAACCAAAATCTCTTAAGTAGATTAATCTTCTTCTAGTGCTCTTATTTAGTACAATGAAAAGTCATAGAAATCCAGGTCTAACAACTCAAAGCTCTTGGTTTGATGAAGCATGCATTTCCAAGAAGAGTCGTACCTGCATCCAGCCCAATCAGAGGAAGAATAGGTATCGAAAAACTTCTTGACATCGTCCACCAAAAAGTGCACATAAACTGCGTCAAGACCAACTGACTTGAATGCTGCATTGAAAAGAAGTGGACTCTTGCTGTGACCAACAGGCTTCCCAATGATGCCATACACTCTAGTGTCTGGTCCAATAAGCCTGAAGTTGTACAAGTCCAGCAGATCTTTTGCAGTTGGTTGGCCTGGAGCTGAAATAGCACCTGCCTCAAGTGCACCATAAGTGAGGTATCCACCAAACTTGGGGCTAAGTAACCTTGAAATCAAACCCCTTTCTCCCATAACAATTCCAATTGTTGGCACCTACAATTTTTTGCATGGAGAAGTGTGAAAAAAATGTGGAAAAAAAAAATGAATACAGACAAAATTAGAAAATTGTAATGTCCATTATATTACATACTTGAGAATGCACCATTATCTGAAAAATGCGTGCACAATCTGTAATGTCCAATGCAGTTGTTGCAATCTTCACTATGTCAGCTCCAGTAGCTTGGATTCTTGCCACAAGATTGCCAATGGCCTCAGAAGATGGAGTGTTGTGAAAATTGTGAGAAGAAACGATGACTTTGAAGTTCTCAGGCTTCTTCCCATAAATGGAATTGTTGAAGTCATGAGCAACCTGCGTAATATATATCGTTGAGCTTCAAAATGTAATTAGTTCTTGTCCCCTTTAGCATTTTCAGTATGTCATTGCACAGTTTGACAGTTTTGATACCTCAAGCTCAACATCAATGTAATCGGCTCCCAATTCCATTGCCAAACGAAGTGCATCCTGTCGCTTGGTTTCATCACCTTCATATTGACCGCCTTCCCAAATTGGTCTGAAATGAACATGAAATTACTTTTGAAAAGTTAAAGAGTGAGAGAGAGATAAGAACTCATTTTATATGAGGCGATCTTACCTGTAAGTGACAAGAGTTGGCAATGGAGACCGCTTAATGAGAACTTCAAGATCGGGGCGTTGATTGAAGTTTCTCAAACAGTCGAGCCGGATCTCAACGATGTCGGATCCGATTTCCTTGGCCTTTCGCATCTCGATCAGCATTTGATCGACCGTGGTTCCCATCAATGGAGTACATAGCAACGTGGGACTGCTCCGAGCTCCACTCGTGCTTGTTTGCAAATCCGACACAGTAAACTACAGTTCACGTACGTAGGAACAAAAAATGGGAAGAATCAGAATGAGAGAAATTATAATAATTTGCACCTGGTTTTTATTCCGAAACTACCTAATAATTGAAATGTACAACCATGTTTAATCAAACATGCAAAGTTTACCAAACATCAGAGAAACAGAATATATTTCACAAAATGTTTTCTTAGGAAAGAAAATCTTAAAAGAAGGTTACAAAACTATGAAATGGGAAAATTTGAAGCCATTGTGAAGTGAAATAAAAGTTATAACATGTCACTGAATCCAGTTGATGAAAACAAAAATCTTTAACACGAAAATGAAAACAGAACAGCCAACAAATTAACTCATTTACTGGACGGCAGCTTGTGTCTAGCTTGTACTCTGCAAGTTCAAGACGCAAGTACTGGGAAACAAACCAAAACTTAAAACGTTTGACATCAAACAAAAAGTACTCATGAAGGCAAGGGAAAGAAAACGTACGCAAACGACATGCGCGCATGGGAATGTTGCAGCTGCGCGCAGGCTAGCTATAACATATTTTTCGTTAAACATGCAGAACTAAGAGATAGAGAGAACCCCAAAAGAAAAAAGAAAAAAACGTACCGGAAGGCTTCCCATGTTGAAGGCTGGATTCCAAACAGATCAGAGCTGGTTTGAGTTTTCTGTGTGTTGTGAAAGTAGTACTGATTGGAAGCTGCTGGCTCAAGCAGAAGTTGGTTCAAGAGTTGATTGTTTATGGGATCAATCGATTATATTATAGTATCCGTCGGCTAGAGGCCAGGAACTAGATAAATATAATACTGAGAGGACGGATGGATATCAACCATTGTTCTTGTTGGAAGGGAGGGTAAGTCTTCCTTGACCCAGATCGACTAGAAGAAGCTGGCCGCCGGGAGCGATGAATTTGAAAGTTGGATGTAATAACCTCTCTATCTGCGTACTGTACTCAGCCTAATTAATTTTCTTACCCTCTTGGAATATTAGGTGATCCGACGAACACAAATCCAACATTTGAGTAGATAATAACATCACAAATGATATTTACAGTTACAAACTCCTCACACTCTTTTTAAAAAATAATATGCGGCGACACTTACACAATTTATGAATATATCTAATATTATTTTAAAAATATACGTAAAACTTCATTGAATTCTTATCCGAGTGTAATTAATATATCAGGCGGAAGAAAGACAGCCCACATGATATAAAATAGACTATACAGTATTTATTACTCGTTATAAAAGTAGATCCTTCGAATTCGAGGGATTTTTTCATAAAAAAAAATAAAAATTATTTTAAAAGTACTGTATACATTTATTATGTGTAATGCATTTTATCACACGGTAATTTATAATTAATTAGGATCTTAGAATGTAATTAGTCCTAGATTTCATAAGATGATCTGGAGGAATAAGTCCTGCATTTTTAGGTAGAAGTTCTAAGGATAAAAATGACAAATCATATATTAATGAAAAATTCTAAACGTAAGCCCCTACACTATACACCATCTATTTTTTTAAATTTTTTTAATTTTTTTCTTTTATTAAATGTTTGGTATATAAATAATAAATTGAAAAATTGAAATAGTTTAAAAAGAAAAATTTTTAAAAAAAATTTGAAAAAGTAAAAATTGTGAAGTGTGTCGTGTATGGGGCTTATGAGTAGCAATGCTCTATATTAATTAAGTGGAAGTGTGTGATGTAAGGCTTCCTTCTAGAATTTTTCTATAAACAAATTAATATACGTTCTCTCCAATCTCACCATGCAACGTACTTCTTCTAAAAAAATGATTATATATAAGATTTACATTAAAAAATGATTAAAAAATGATTATATACTTCTTCTCCAATTAATTTTTTAATGATGATTCTCAAGATAGGTGGCATTTGAACAACTCATGACATAAAAATAAAAAAATAGAGAGCAAACGGAGGTACGTCTACGTTCACATACATGTAAAACACCGTAGGGAAACTCAAAATTCTGTCGATATATCACAACAAACAATAAAATGATATTTATAATTTTAAAGTGTGAAATTTTGATAATCACCTTTTTTTTTTTTTTTTTTAAGGGAATGTGCTAACTGAATCTAGCATTATTTAAGAATAAATATTTCAAAATTTTATTAAATAAAAGTCACAAGATAGTAAAATAGACGTTTCAAAAATTATGTATAATAGATTAATCGAGCATCATTAAGAAATATTAAAAGAATATATAGATGATTTGATACGAAGATATATTGTTTGAGTAAAATAAATAATGAATTAGTTTGAGGAAAATAATAGATATATTGCTGGCCCGCCGACTCGTTTGTTTTTACAATAATTTTCAACTTATTTCATCTAATCATTACAACTATTTTTAAATTTCTATACAAAATAAAATAAAATAAATCAACTTTTCAAATCTCTAAACCAAAAAAAAAAAAAATTCTAATAATATTTTATTTAACTTTCATTTCAATTCATCTGATCTCATCTGTTAAAACAAACAAATTGTTTGAGTAAAATAAATAATGAATTAATTAGTTTTCATTTGCAGAGTATATACACAATTAAAAATGAGTAACATTATATGTAGTCGTAGAGTGCATAAGTACCGTGTAGTTACTTTAAAAAAGAGTAAGGTCCATTATTAAAAAATTAATTTTTTTCATATGGATCATTTATTTATTCATTTTTTTCAAAATGACTACACAGTACTTTCATACTTACGACTACAACAATCATTCCTCGTTAAAAATAGCCTATCCATTTCTTCAAAGATTAAGACCCTCTCTTATAATAATATAATCGGTTTATTATAAGTAAATTAATGTTTAAATTATGAATTTTTTTGGGGCGTACCATTTGCCTATCACATTTTACTAAACTAATAAAGAAGAAGTAATTGATTTTTTTTTTCTTTTATAAATTCTTGAATGAAAAGTTATTCACACTCGCAATTCTATCTAACCATTTTTGTGGCCCGTTGATCTGCCCTTCGCATCTCCATGCATGCCTTGTGCTGAATATCTGGTATACGCCCAATAAAACGGGCAGCCCATTTTTATTTTTGATTTTTTCTCTCATCAATAATTCAATATTGAGAGGTGGAGGGTCGAGGCAACCAGCGTAACAATTCTTCCAAAAGGCGTAACCGTAAGAGCTCCTCCGACGTAGCCACTTTATTTACTACTCTTCCTTCCTCAAATTTTTTTTTTTTTTACCCTACTTTGTGGGTCCTTTTGAATTTGCATTTTCTTTCAATTAATGGCTTCACTTTAGTATATTATGACATTTGCAGTGTAATACAGCAGGAAGTCAAATACAAAAAAAAAAAAAATTGCTTAACAATTATGTGGTAAATTGTTACAATAAAAAATTGATAGTTACAATATAAAAAACTTGTTGATAATGTTTGTTCCATCTTCTTAATACTTTCTGACATAAGAAAAAATGTATTATTGATTTGCCTTATGTTATATGTGTGGATAAACCACTTAAATCTATTGAAAGTAAAATATCACTTTTGTGACTGGCTATTCAATTCAGAATTTAAAACCTAAAACAAATCACTTAAAGTGCTTCATAATGTTCATGTTGAAATGATGAGGATTAAAAATTCCACAACCATGAAGGTAGGGGTGTAATGGATCCAATTTTGTACATTTTTTAAAACCGAACCGGTATATGCCGGTTTTGAAAATTTAAGAATTGATACTAAACCAATTTACTACTGAAACCGAAACTTCCGATTTTTCCGGTTTTAGTCCGATCCGGTTCAATTTTTCCAATTTTTTGGATTATCTATGTTAGGAATAATATGATATTTACATATATTAAACTATTAGTCTATTAAGTACATTATTTTATAATAATTAACACATACGAGTATAATATTGTATTTAACTATAGTTTATATAAGTTCTAAACTTTTTATACGAGTATATATGATCAAATGTGAAAAAAAATATTTACAAAAAATATTTATTATAATTTATTATGCCAAAAATATATTTATCCTTGATATATATATATATATATGTTTATATTAATAACTTAATATTAATGTTTACGTTTAAGATTAAAATTTTATATTATATTAATTTTATATTATAAGATTAAAATTTATATGCTATATCAAATATTATATTAAAAATTATAAGATTAATTTTATGTTATAAGATTAATAAACTTGAATAATAAGATTAGAATTTCATATTATACTAATTAGCTATTTAGCATATAATATAATATAAAAAATTTTACTGATCCGATTCGGTTTAAATCGGTTTTCAAAATATGAAAACCGGTACCGTACCAATTTAAGATCGATTTTAGCTCTTAAGAATCGGTACGAGTTCTGGACTGCTTAAAATTGGACCGAACGCATCGGTTCAATCAGGTCCGGTCTGATTTAACAGATTTTCTGATTTTCTTTTATACCCCTACATGAAGGGAAGGCTGGTCTGGAAGACACCGCCTTCCTTTTCCTTTACCCCCTAAACAAAGTAAAGCCACCAGTTTCTTTTTATAGATGGCCAACATGATTGGAGCATGTCTCCAACCATTTTAGTTATATCTCTTTGAAGCGAAGATATAAGGAACCACCCATGTTGTAAGTGGAAAGAGTTGGAAGTGACAATGAGATTGCATTTGATCCCAACAATTAACTGGATATAGGTCTCGTGATTCATCCTTGATCAAGGTGTGAATGTGCGAATACTATGAACAATAGAAGGTTTGTCTGCCTTTAGTCTAAAACAAATTTTTGGTTATGCGCAAGGAAAGCTTTTGAGAGAAAGAGAGAGAGATGGAAAATTTTATTGATTACTTCTGGGTCTTAGCAATATATGTAATTCTTGAATATCCATGTCTTTTTTTATAATGCAATTTCAATAAATGGGTAAATGGAAGCACAATGTACAATTAGAACATCTGTGTGAAGAAATATTTCAGAACTTTGCCAAGATGATCTCCCGCATGAACTCTTCAGGTGCTGCAAAACAAAGGAAGCCAAAGGAGCCGCATCAATCAATTATGTTAGTCATAAACATTGAGTCTAGTGTAGATAAAGGTCAAGCAGTACCTTCTCTGCCTGTGAAGAGGTTGAACTGGCCAATGGCCTGACGGAGGAACATTTCAACTCCACTCACAATGATGGCTCCTAGAGCCTCAGCCTCTTTTAGTAGTCTGGTCTTTCTTGGTGTGTACACGGAATCAAAGACAAGCTGGTAATCCCCCAAGGTTGCCTTCAGAAAGCAAACAAACAGTTCAAATAATAAAAACCAAATTGGAATGTTGTTCTAGTAGGTATAGTGCATTAGACCTCAGCCACAGGAATCCGATCTGTATTTGGATGCATTCCCAAAGGTGTTGCATTTGCTAGTACTGCACCTTTCTCTGGCTGGAAGTTAACTATATCATTGTAGGGCCGAGCTTCACCAGATACAGCACAAGCAAGAGATTTTGCTCTGTCTTTTGTACAAAGGATAAGAATTAGGGCAGTGGGTTTGTAATAAGATATAAATCAGGTTATTAGTTCCCAATCATTATGCTGCAGCAGGGAGTGAATATTGGTTTTCTCATTACAATTAAAGGAAGTCTAGCGTTGAACCTATGCTTCATAATTAATTTGTGCCTTCTTCATTTTTTTTCTTTGGGGATGGCGGAGGAGATGGGGAGAGGGGGGCAATCAGGCAAATGTACGTCTTAAACAACCTAACTAGAAGTGGCATGAATACCAAAAAGCCTTGCCTTGATGTGTCACGCTGTGATTCTAACCTATTGAGTTACGTAGGTGAGAGAAAATAATAGCTAACCAAATTAGTAGAGAAGAAAAAACAATTTGTATAGCACTTGGATAGTAGATTATGGTTAATATACCAAAATCAATGTCAAAAATGATAACCCGAGCTCCTCTACTCTTGGCACCAAATGCCAATGCCCTTCCGGCACCTCCAGCACCGACTAGCACAAATGGTTTTCCAGTAAGAGGAGATGCTCCCCCATTAGTGCATCCCTGTTCTGTGATGTTTTAGATGCACAAATGTTAGTATGTCATTTTAGAGTTCACAGACAACATTTTGAGGGTCCAAATACTCATTTTGGTATTGCTGTACCTTTAAGAGCATCTTCAATTGCACATATTGAAGCCTCACAGTCTGTATTATAACCAACCAGCTTCCCATCAGTAGGCCTCCTTATAATAGTATTAACAGCACCTATGGCCTGATAAAGCGTGTGAAAATAATTATTCCATCCACCATGCATAGAACATACATTAGGAATGATGAAGACGCTTAACAGAGCTCTACAAAATTACAGTACCACAACATGATAAAAAAGATAATAAATGGTAGATTTAAGCCAACCTTAGCAAGTGGATGTACTTCATCACAAAATCCAATTACCGCTTCTTTGTACGGGATCCCAACACTGTATTTGAATAAAGGAAATAAGAAGTTAACCTACGAGCACAAAAAAAAAAAGAAAAAAAAAGAAAAGAGACAAACCAAAACAATAGCCAGCATATGTGTGTGTGTGTGTGTATTTCTGAGAACGAAATAATAACACTTCCACCTAAACAGGTCTATTTAACGTGCACCAGGCACTAATGAGAACGAAGGTAAGCAGGTTTCAATCATTACAACTATCCTTCAGCACATCTACATTGTTCAGATTAAGGGAAGGCTGAGTTTGTAGGAGAAAAATAAATTCAGTAGTGTATGAGTGACAGTCAGTTCTGACAATATGGCATTGATTTGGAAATAGTTCATAACAGCTTTTTACAGAGAGTTAGATGTGGCCAAATTCTTAAGGAATGAACCCAATGCTCCATATTGTAGTTTTCTAGCTGCTTTTGTCGGCCCTGTTAAATTGTGAAGATTGCTGATCAGTTATCAAAGTTTAAACTGCATAGACATTGGTAGTGGTTGAGGTTTATGCCTGCCTAAGAAAAGAACAGGGAACAAATTACAATGGCTTGATCCCGATGTAAAAATAAATCTGCTAAGACGATATATTTGGCCATAAACAAATATAGACAATCAAAAGTAGTGCATATCCTCAGTATATATCATCCAAGGCTAACAAACTGAAATATCAAACTTTCTGTCAGCCAAAAATTCATGTTTTTATCTAACTTTAAATGTACCATACCCTCGTAAATGACATACCTGAATCCAGCAAAGTCAGGGCTTGAATAGACACTAAAGAAGTCCTTGAGATTATCAACAAACATTGGGACATATATTCCATTGTAGTTTACATGCCTGAAAGTAGGATTATGCAATAGAGGGCCTTTACTGTGGCTAACTGGTTTGGAGATGAGCCCAAAAACTTTGGTATCTGCATTAATATGGATCACTTTATAAGCCTGCCTAAGGCTGTCTAGAGTAGGCAGGCCTGGAACTGAATTTCCTTCCATAGATCCATAGACTAGAAGACCACCAAATTTTGGGCTCAATATCTGGCTCATAAGACCTCTTTCACCAACCGAATATGCAATTAGTGGCACCTGCGGGAGTAGCAAGATGGTCTCATACACTTAATAGACAAGATGGATTTGCAAGAATCCCAAAGAATCGAGCAGTTTAAATACTTCAAATGATACATCATATCCACCTGAGCAGAATAAAATCAAAAAGGTGTTTTTCACTTTCTTTGTTAATTTCTTTTACACTTTAAAGTTTGTTGGTGATCTGCATTCATATCTTTTCAGTTTAAGTCACTAAATCACTTAGATAAAAATGAAAAGGTGATAAAAATGAGCTCATACCTGGCAATGTGAGAGCAGCTGAAAAATTCTTGATATTTCTGTAATATCAATTGCATTTGTGACAAGTTTGATGATATCTGCTCCAGTAGCTTGCATGCTTGCAACAAGATGGCTCAAATCTTCCAGAGAGGTCATACCATTTACATAGCATGAAACAATAACTTTGCTACCACAGCCATGATCCATTTTCAGTTCTCCCCTAAGCTTAGAAGCCACCTAAGCAATCATACGACACAAGATGAGATTTCAAGGCTCCATGAAAACGGTGAAAAAAAATATGCTCAATGTTTTTCAAATCCCTATTCCTGCAAAATGTAGAAATCAATATTAGGCAAGTGAGAGGTAAACTACAGAGGGAAAGGTAGCTCTAACACTATAGTTCCACGGTTCTCATTCCCCCACCTTCAAAGGTTTGCTTGCTTTAAGAGAGAGAACTTCTAAGGACTACTAGTGTTTCCAAGACACACAAGTCTCCACATGAAAGAGATGATTCAATGACACATAAACCAATAAATACCAACTATGAAAAATGGCACGCTAGCATTGTCAATAGAACATATAAAAAATCACTGTATTTCGCACAAACTAGTTCTTTGTATAATTAGAATATTCTCAAAGCTCAACCAAAGGTGAAGAAGCTTGCATTTCTTCTGTCCAATTTTTGTGTTTTTACAAAGTATTTGTAAATCCTTTAGAAACAGAGCTTTGTACATGCTTTTGACGACTAGATGCCTAAATCACCCTACTTAGCTCAAATAGTATATGTAAACTGGAGAACAGTCTTTCATACGATTCAAGAGCTTTATGATATTACCACCAGAATTCATTGCATTTAAAAATGATAGCAACCTGTGATTTTAGGTCAATGGCTTCCCATATTTCCTCAGAATACCTTTCACACATATTTCAATGCATATGGTGGGGCCAATTATCCAAACATCGCATGGCACTAACAGTGTCAAACATACCGGAAGAACACAAAACACATCTTAAGGTCATAATCCGATTTGAGCAAGTCCTGTTCTTAATTCAATGTTGAATTTCAATTTGAAAAACTACCTTGAGCTCAAAATCAATGTAATCAGCTCCCAAATCTTTGGCTAAATGGAGTGTTTCCAACCGTGTGCGCTCATCACCTTCATACTGACCACCTTCCCACCTTGGCCTGGAAAAAGAATTATATAATTAGTGACTTGATAGCTGTTGAAAATGATCATTTTCATAGTAAGAAAATGATATTAAAGGCCTTTCTCCAGTTTGATGAAAATAACCTTGGCGATTTGTGAGGAAGAGAAGAAACAAAGAGGATGCTCTACCATCAAGCATACCCCCACATATTCATGATAATCTTGCCATGTTAACCTTTTAATTTTCTCATCTATAATGTCATCTTTCCTTCTATTCTTTCAGTTTTTGTGACTTCACTTCATAGAAAATCTTGCCAAATCTTGGCGGACCATCTAACAAACCTGCCGTCCAAGCTTTTAAAACTAAAGAGGAACATATAAACAAAAAACTTCACTGCGTGGTCTTACCTTACAGTCACAGATAAAGGCCCAATACAATTGAAGGAGCTTGAAGTTTCACTAGCATTTTTTTTTAGAAACATGAAAGAGATTGCAACTTACAGCCAAAAGGTCATAGAGCTTGCAATTAAGGGTGGGGAAAGGAAAAAACCTACCAAGTTTGAGTTTTGATGCGAGTAGTCTACTAAGGGTAGGCATGAGATGGCTGGTCTTATCATTGTTGAGATCAATCAACAATTGGCTGATTTTATTTCACTAAGATGTAAATATTACATAAGCAATAATTATTCATGTTATGAAAAGCAAAATGTGCAAGTGTAAAACAAGAAAGTTGTCTCCAGACAGCAGCAATAAGAGGTTCCCCATATACACAAAAGCATGTTTTTAATACAATCATATTAATTTTTGGGACATTAAAATTCCAAGAATACAATTACATAAATATTAACTATGTCTAGCTAGAAACAAAAAATACATTCAATTAGGATTTGTGAAGAGTACCGATACACGATGAGCACTGGCAAGGGCTTTTTTCTGATGATGGTTTGAAGGTCTTGGCGAGGCTGAAAGTTCTTAATACAGTCCAACCTGACTTCAACTACATCCGCACCTTGTGCTTTTGCCTCGTACATATCACTCACCATTTGCTCAACGGATTGAGCCATTAGTGGAGCACAAATCAAAGTTGAATTATTCAACATTCCAATACTTCCCATTTGGAGAAAATGATCAAAAGAATGGGTTATCAAATAGTGAACAAGACACAAAACGAAATGAACTAGTGCTGTTCGTAAAGAGTCAGCCTTGAATGTTAGTAGCCCAGGCAGCAGCGTATTTAAAAGTCGATGGTTGAAGGAATGCAAGGTTGGTGAGTCTTATTTGGATTTTAGAACCACTCGTACGGAAAGAAAAATCAGAAACCCAACAACCCTGAAACATCATATATAAATCAAAGAGTGTCGGTCAAATAGCTTGAGCAACAAAATATACATTGAATATGAGCTGGTGTAGTGAGAAAAACAACTGCAGATAAGGTTTGGTTGGCATTTTGACGTATCCATACAACAAGACACAAAAAAATTCCTTAAAAGAATAATATTGGATAAAGCAACAACTAAGCTAAGAGAAGCAACAATTTGAGTAAAAATAAAGCAAAATGGTTAATGCAAAGTGCAAACGAAAACAAGCACAAGTGAACAGTTGGTGGTTCGTATTTGAATTCTGACTCTTTTAAGATAAACCACTTCAAAATCTTAGCTCAAAAACAAACAAGAAGAAACACGCGGACCCAGTTGGATGTTTGCACCAGTCGTAAGCCATTGCTCTAGCTTTTTAATGAATAGCCAACGTGGCTGTGATTGTGATGGCAATTGGGTTGGTGGGTTAGGTCAGGTATTCGTGTTGGAGCTCGACTCTTTCTCCCACGCCCGATTTTCTTCGTCTTCTTTCAAAAAGACTTCCCGAACACAACAACAACAACAACCCACTAGCTGTTCAAAGTGACCGATGGTCAATTTTTTTTTTTTTTAATAATTAAAAAAGTGATTTTTAAATATATTAATATATATTATTATTTTTAAAAAAAATTTAAATTTTAAAAAAAAAAAAATTGACTGGCGTTCATTTTAAATGATACCATTCAGATGACAGAGTAGCACCATTAAAAAATCCGAACGCAGTCATGGCGCACGAGCGGACGTGGCCAACCACATGCAACGTGGAAAATGAAACGCAGGGTATTGGGAGTTTTTCTTCTCTTTGAGGTGAAACTCTTGCTTCTTTTGCCAGTGAAGTTCTGGAAAAAGCATCCATCCAACCATCCAACCTTTCCAAGGATTGGTATTCGTTTCGTCAAAATCAAATTTAAAATTTGATAAAAGGTATATATTTTTCATAGTTTCAAAACTTCTCTATTCATAACCCCACTTTGATTAGTCATTGGATTAGTTAAAAAAGTAATATAATATTATTTTTGTAATAGTAATATTTTTAATTTATTGTTTTTTCATATTTTACAATTACATTAACCATAGGTATATTAATAATTTAATACTTAAATTATTATTTTCCAACTAATTGTTTTCCTCAACCTAATTACCCAACAAATATATTTTAACAATTATTCTTCTACCCAACAAACATATATATAATTTATGAAACCAACAAATATATTTTGTCAACCTTTCTTTTATCTAACAAATACGTCTATAATTTGTTCTTCTAAGAAACATATTATGCCAATATTTCTTTTACCCGGTACTCACATCCACAATTCTTGAAATTAACAAAAACTTCCACAAACCCTTCTTCTCTACCTACACTTCACATTTGAAACCAACAAACATTTCCACAAACCCTTATTCTTTATCCAAACTTTACATCTACAATTCTAAAAACTAATAAACACATTCATTCCACTATGCCTAATACCCAACATTCATATCTATAATTATTGAAAACCAACATGTAGATGTAGCCAACCAACATGGAGTGTGCCTTCGAAGTATTTCAAGGTAGATTTGCAATTGTGCATAAACCTAATAGGTATTTCTAGCCTGAAGTTCTAAAAGATGGGAAGGGTGAATTTATGAGGTTGGGTTTAGTGAAACCTACATCAAAAATGGAGAGAGGGAGAGAATGGGGGTGTCGGGCTCTAGAGTGAAGATAAAAAGATAAAGGGAAGAGAGAAAATGGAGAGGAAAATTTGAAAGGAAGAAAGGAAATTTTTTTCCAATTTATGGGCGAAAGAAACATATGGGAGAAAGGGATGGAAGAGGAAGAAAGGGAAGAAAGAGAGAGGAAGAAAAGGAAAGGAAAAGAAATGGTCTGGAAGAATGAAACGGAATCACGGGCGAAAATGGGGAGGCAATTGGAGGAAGTGATTTTGTAATAAAATAATAGAAATAGACCACAAATAGTATGTCTTCAAATATGAAGATGGAAGTAAATACATTGTAGCTCACTGTTGGAGTTCAAATCCAATGCCAATATTTTAACCCCAAACCTCTTCAAATTTTGAAGATGCATCCATTTTGAAGAGACCGATGTCAGTGCTCTCGTCATTTTGACTCGCTTTTCCTCCGGGTTCTGTGCTTATTGGATTCAGTAAAGCTCTTTCTAGGCCTCCATCCACTGCTTGTGGCTTCTCCGAGACCCCCATCCCTTTAATAATAAATAAATAAAAATCAAGCCTTTAAACTGAAATTTGAAGCAAACCCCGGAAATGAAATCTTCTACTTTGATCAAAACCACCCAAAGTCAAGCAAGCACAGAGCAAATCAGAGCGAAGAAAACGATGGAGTTGTGATATGCAAATAAGAGCAAACAAAACCAAGAGAATGGTATGCTTGGAGAAATGGATTAGAACAGAGTGAAGAAAAAAATATGAATCTATGTCTGTGTCTGAGAAACATGGCAAATCAAGAAAACAAGTTATAGAGATGAGGGGAAATTCCTTTTCGACAGTGGAAGTGTTTCATCTTATTTCATTTCATCATTACAAGTTTTTTAAATTCCCACATAAAATATAATAAACAATTCAACTTTTTTTAAATTCTAAAATAATACTAATATTAAAAAGTAATATTCTAACAATATTTTATTAAACTTTCATCTTTCATATTAACTTATCTTATCTTAACTCAATATCTAAACGGCAGTTTAGTTTAGAGAATCAGATTGGAAAAGTTAAGTTAAGCCACAATTTGGATACAAGAAGTGTTTCATCTGATTTCATTATTAAAAAAATTTTAAATTTTTATACAAAATATAATAAACAATTCAACTTTTTCAAATTTCAAAACAATAATAATATTAAAAAATAATATTTTTATAATATTTTATTCAACTTTCATATCATCATTTCAACTTACTATCCAAACGGTACTTAAAAGTGGGAATAAGGAAAAAGAGTATTTGAAAGACTATTCTTTGTAGGCTTGTAATCAAGCTGAGCCAAGCCAAGCTTGACTCAAAAAATTTGAGCTCGAGATTTTTATTTATCTTTGTTCAAGCTCGATATGGTAAGTTAAACTCTCAACTTGAGTTTGTTCCAAAAACGAGTTCAAGCTCGACTCAAGTTGTTTATTTATTTATTAATAAAAATTAATAATTAATAAATTAGATAAATAAAAAAATCTAATATTAAATTTGTTCAACTAACAATTATAACCTCTATTGAATTATAAGATTTTAAAAGTTTATAAATAATTAATATGTAGCTAGTTGATATTTATCCATAATAACAATGTATTATATAGCTATATAAATTATTAATACATGCACATAATATGATAACATATATCTATTTCATATAGAGTTTCCATATACTAGTATATGAAATTATTAAATCTTATCGACTAATGATTGTAAAAATTATAAAATATAGCTATTAAGAATATTTAATATATCGGCTCAAGTAATTAGGCTACATATTATATATTTAATTATAAAAGTGTTATACTTATATTATTAGCTAATACATATATGTGTGTGTTATCATACGTATATATATGATAACATATATGTATGCGTTGCGTGCGCATAGGTGTATATATATTTATCAATATATGAACGATATTTAATTAAGTCGAGCTAATGCGTCGACTCAAACATAAATGGGCGGGCTTTAACAAGCCTTAGTTGAGTCAAGTTTAGTCAGGTATGTGTTATTTACTAATCGAGCGGGTATCTACTTTCACGATCGAGTTTTTTTTTCACAAGTCGAGCTCGATTCAAATTAAACCAGATGAGAACTGAGTGGGCTATTGAACAAACCGGTTCATTTACAGCTCTAATTCTTTGAAGATACACACGACATAGAGATTTTGTGGGGAAAGTGAAGCACTAAGAAAGAGTTTGTGATGGAGCAAAAGAAGGATTTGCTCGAATTGGGACCAATCATTCACTGAATTGGGCACTTGCAGGTATGGATGAATTCGGTCCGGTGCGGTCAATTTGGAGGAAGTTTTTGGGCCCAGACCAAACCCCTTTGGTCTAGTATTTTCTCCCCTAGACTGAACCGAACACCCATAGGGACCAAACCAGTAACTATTGGTCTTTCGATCTGGCCCAATCTTGTTTCATTTTTTCTCAAATAAGTTAATAAAAAAATTATTTAAATTACTAAAATAAGTAAATTATTAATGCAGATTATATAACTAACTCGTTAAAAAAAGTGCTTAACTATAATTATATCTATGATATTGATAGTTACTACTTACTAACTTAGATTTTAGTATTCATAATTATTAATAACGTTCCTTATTAAAAATTAAAATTCTAACATTTTATATATATGGTTAATGAATATCAAATAATTTTATTGTACATAAATTATTCACGCTTGCTTGCATCTTAGGTATTTAAAAAAAATTACCTAATTACTTTAATTAAGTGTAAATAGAAGAATATGTATGAATGTATTATATATCTACATATATTATCATATGATTTATGATACATTATTAATTGATACGAAAATGCTATCTGCAAGCGCCTTGGGGAGTCGGCGTGCAGTCGGTGCCCACGTGGCATTAATGAAACGCTGCGTTTGATTACAAACCATTCCCATTAATGAAACGATGCGTTTCACAGCCGGTTGAAGACCCCTTTCCCTCCTTTCTTTTTGGTTTTCCCATTCAGTCCCGTGCTCCCCTCCCACCCTCTTCGATTTCCCCCCTTCTCCCCTCTTCGATTTCCCCCCTTGTTCTTTCTGGAGCCTTCGAATCTCCAATCTCCAGACCACAGAAGCCCTCGATGCTGCCCCTTCTCTTTGTATTTTCCCTTCGATTTATGATGGATCTATCTCATATTGGAGCACTGTGATGTTTTTACCGATCGATTTCGAGTAACCATTCGATTTCCATCATTCGGTTTTCATCTCACGGAAACCCTCGATTCTGCACCTTCTCTTCGTATTTTCCCTTCGATTTATGAGGGATCTTTCTCATATTGAAGCACTATGATGTTTATACCGATCGATTTCGAGTAAGCATTCGGTTTCGATCTCACGGAAACCCTCGATTCTGCCCCTTCTCTCCGTATTTTCCCTTCGATTTATGAGGGATCTTTCTCATATTCGAGCACTGTGATGTTTCTACCGATCGATTTCGAGTAACCATTCAGTTTCCATCTCCCACGTCCAAAAACCCTAACATTTACTCCACTTCAGGCCGAAAACCCTAACCCTAACCCTAAGAGCGTCGATTTCTATTCGGTGTGAAAACCCTAAGCAGTGTTTCTCTCCGATGCGAAACATGTAAACCTAGAGTTCTGTTTCTCTTCGGTGCGAAAACCCTAACCCTAACAGTTCTGTTTCTGTTTAGTGCGAAAACCCTAACCCTAACCCTAACCCTAACCTAGCCACTTTCTATTCATCCCGAAACCCTAATCCTAACCCTAACCCTAACCCTAACCATTTAACTTACCCTAACCCTAAACATTTACCCTTTTTGTTCGAAACAAAGTCTCATTCTCGTCAATGTGAATGAGTTAAAGCTTGGTAAGCTCTCTGAACCTAACTCTGAAAACTAATCATTTATAATGTAGTAGTTCTCTGAGAGTTTACATGTTGATGCTTCATTGTTTCATTTGTAGGTTTGAGTGGGCAGGATCGTTGGAGGAAATCAATTCTATTTTTTGGGTTGGATTGCTAGATTATTGAGTTATAATTTAATGATTCAATTAAATAGCTAACATGAAGCAATCCTTTCTCATGTTAGCTACTGTTAGTTAGCTCTGTTTATACTCCCATGGCAAATAACCCTTGCTTTTTAGGTTGGATTTACTACATTATTAAGTTATAGTTTAGAATGGCAATTCTGTTTTTTGGGTTGGATTGCTAGATTATTGAGTTATAATGTAAGCTACTGTTAGTTAAATCTGTTTATACTCCCATGGCAAATAACCCTTGCTTTTTAGGTTGGATTTGCTACATTATTAAGTTATAATTTAGAATGTCAATTCTGTTTTTTGGCTTGGATTGCTATATTATTGAGTTATAATGTAAGCTACTGTTAGTTAAATCTTTTTATACTCCCATGGCAAATAACCCTTGCTTTTTAGGTTGGATTTGCTACATTATTAAGTTAACATGTTTAGAATGTCAATTCTGTTTTTTGGGTTGGATTGCTATATTACTGAGTTATAATGTAAGCTACTGTTAGTTAAATCTTTTTATACTCCCATGGCAAATAACCCTTGCTTTTTAGGTTGGATTTGCTACATTATTAAGTTAACATGTTTAGAATGTCAATTCTGTTTTTTGGGTTGGATTGCTATATTACTGAGTTATAATGTAAGCTACTGTTAGTTAAATCTTTTTATACTCCCATGGCAAATAACCCTTGCTTTTTAGGTTGGATTTGCTACATTATTAAGTTAACATGTTTAGAATGTCAATTCTGTTTTTTGGGTTGGATTGCTATATTACTGAGTTATAATGTAAGCTACTGTTAGTTAAATCTGTTTATACTCCCATGGCAAATAACCCTTGCTTTTTAGGTTGGATTTGCTACATTATTAAGTTATAGTTTAGAATGTCAATTCTGTTTTTTGGGTTGGATTGCTATATTACTGAGTTATACTTTCATGAATCATTCAATTTTCACAATTAGTCAATCATTTCTCATGTTAGCTATTGTTTGTCAACTCTGTTTATACTGACATGGCAAATAACCCGAGCTTTTTAGGTTGGATTCGCTACATTATTAAGTTATAAATGAGCATGTCAATCATGTTTTTTAGGTTGGATTTCTACATTATACTTTCACTTCATCTTTCAATTTTTACCATTAATCAATCCTTTCTCATGTTAGCTATTATTAGTTAATTCTGTTTCTACTCCCATGATGGTTTAACCCATGCTTTTTATCCCGGATTTGCTACATTATTAATTTTAAATTTAGCATGTCAATTCTGTTTTGGCAGGTTGGATCTCTACATTTGCATGAGTTATACTTGAATGAATCATTCAATTTTCCCAATTAATCTATCCTTTCTCATAGACGCTATTATTAGTTAACTCTGTTTATACTCATATGGCAAATAACCGTTGCTTTTTATGTTGGATTTGCTACATTATTAAGTTGTAATTTAGCATGTCTCTTCTGTTGATGTTATATATTGTAAAATGTTTTTTTACAGCTGTTTACATTATCGTAGTGTCAATCTGGTTTTGGTTAAAATGTCGTCATCGTCATCAATGTCTTCTGCATTTGTTGTAAATCCTACTTTGAGTACACCTATATGTTTCTGTGATGTTGAAGCCACAGTGAGATACTCAAATACTTCCACAAATCCGGGCCGAGCCTTCCTAGGATGTGCAAAGTACAACACTAAGGTAAGTGTTGCGACATCTCAAGGCACTTGCACGATGTGTTTATAGTCCCACATTTTCCTGTTCATGTCATCTAATGTTTCCCTTTGTCATGATTAGGGATTGCCATACTGCAAGTACTTCAAATGGGCAGATAGTCAAGACATAGATCAAGACCTTCTGAAAAGGAAGAATGATTTGTTAAGGAAAGAGGCATACCTGGATCAGATAGTGGAGGATATTCACAGAAGAGAGATTCAGCTCCGAAAGATGGCGGATGAGATAGAGAAGAGGCAGATAGAGCTGACCACCATAAATGAGGAGATTGTGAAGAATATATCGATCCTTCTTCAGCAACAATCTGACTTAAGGCGCTCCCGCACACTATCTTCGCTATTTTGGGCTTTTGTCATTATTCTCCTTTGTTACATGCTAGTAACTAAGTGAATATGGGATGTAATACTGTCTGTTAATTTGCTCATGTTAATTCTGGAGTAAAATATTTGTAAGTTAACCCTGCTTTAAGTTGGTCAGGACTTAAGATGACCAATGGTTGAAATATATGTGGTTGTACGGGTTTTTGTCAATTACGTTGGAGTTGATGTAATTGTGTCATATGTAGAAGCACTGAAGCAAACTGCTCATGTATTTGACTTCTTGAAACCCGCTGCACTTGTATAATCCAGTTTGCTAGTTTGTAATTACAGTTCCATACTTGAATGAAATTTGTGTATTTGTTGGACCTGAAATTGCCAATTGTTAATTGTCACAGGTGGTTGGAATGAGTGCTTGTATATATGCCACAGATAAAGGAAAGATGTATATTTCCTTTAGAAAACTCTCTGGACAATTGGTAACCAATAAACATGTTGGACCTGAAATTTTTCAAATATCTCTTAACAATCCAAACTTACTGAAGTGGATATGCAACTTTTGCATACACATGTTCGTATAACTCAATAACTACAGTTTGTAGTAGTTAACATGTAATTATTCCAGAAAGTTGGAAGCTTGCAACAAGAATCTTGAATCCATTACCACTTCAGCATTCTTCTATCAACAAGAATATCTACAAATTCATAGACATGCATTCCAGTCTTCTTACAAGTTGATAACTTCATACACCAAATCAACCATTCTTCCCACTTTACACCAACTTCATATACATGCATGGGAGTAACTTCATATACCAATTACATCAAAGAATTAAAAAATCTATCACCTAAATACTTTGTTCCCACCTGTACAAAAATGGCATCTATAAGGGCATGCATAAAATGCTTCTTACAAAAAGTTGGGCATAATTCACCAACACTTCAACTCGACATTACACCAAATCAAAAGCAGTAGCCAAGCATCAAAAGAGGTTGACTTGTCAAAAATAGCAACTCCTCTTAATCTTTCCCACCAATCTTTCTTTGAAGAAGATTTTAAATTTTCGGTAAATACCCAAAATAGCATTCTTCAACAACAAAATATAACAACCTGTTCAGCACAACAAAATTCGGCCAATACATACTCCTGCATCACAAAAATCCAGTTAGTTATGGTTGCACTTCAGATAGAGTAGACTATTTTCTTGATAATACCAAGTAGGAAACCGAATTAAAATTATAACTCTTACCTGTACAAACTTTGCTCCACACACAAACTACAATCAAAGGGATTTGCTAACAATCAAATAACCAATATTTACTCCAATTTCTTTGTATATTCTGATAATCTTGATCTACGAATGTATGCATGAACACAGATTCCTCACCGACACATGAAGGCCATTAATTTGTACAAACTTTGCTCCACACACAAACTTATGTTAAAAAATCTATCATTGCATGGCTTGTGATCCATCCACAGGTTGTGATCCATCCACTCCAAGTAATATCTATACAGAATATATCGGTTAGTAGAATATGACACATTATTGACTACTAAAATAAGTCTTATTTAGGAATATTACACTTTCTTGACTCCCAACCATTAATTGCATGTCTGGGTTGATTTCATAAGTTGAGCTGACTGGCACAATCTAGTGAGGCCCAGATAACAAAAACAATGAAACCGTATAAGACTTGAAAAACACAGAGATAAATTTTCTCAAAATATAATTTGTTACTAAGATGACTAGAACTCAAATACCTCGACATTTCCTGCATCATTAATAGCTAGCTCTGATGGCCCAAATAAATTTCTGCACGTGTTTTGGGTTGG
Source organism: Carya cathayensis (assembly GCA_011037825.1). NCBI lineage: Eukaryota > Viridiplantae > Streptophyta > Magnoliopsida > Fagales > Juglandaceae > Carya > Carya cathayensis. Next base: position 64,002 of record QGSO01000357.1, on the reverse strand, counting down.
CAGTGTGCTTCCATCTCGCTAATGTGCACATACAACAAGCCATGCATAAAAGTGAAATCAAAATATTTGCATAAGAATAAAATCAATTAAATTTGCATTTACCCAATATAACTCAAACACTTGCAAATAACATATCCAAAATTACCTCTTTACGTTTTCCCTTTGCAGTTGATGACTTAGTCTTTACATTATTTTTGCGCATCTCTAGCTCCATCCTGGATGCTCTTCTCAGAAATGGCGGTCGGCCTTTTCCACGGACAACTCTTGGACTGAGTACAATTTTTTCACTTGGCACGTCAATTATGTTCTTTGATGTACCACAAACATTGGTCTGGCCTTTGGGAATTGAAGGGGGTCCTTGGGTGTCACCATATAACTCAATCATAGAATTCAACTTTGCTGTTGCATCCTCAGTATGCTCTTTTGAACCTGCTGCACGGGTAATCATCCGGTAACAGATATTCAATAGGCTTGAATATCTGTTACTATCTTCCCGCTGAGTCCCTGTGTCATATGTACCAGACATTAACGTGTATCTCCGTTTGATATCTTTTCTCCATCGATTCAAAATGTATCTATCTTGCACAATTTTTATCCCGTTACATTTGAATATGGCCAAGATATGCCTGCACAGTATCCCCCTCATCTGGAACAACCCACAGGAACACTTAACATCGCAGTCTTCCTCATTGAAGTCCACATAAAAGTTAACATGTTTAGTGAACTCCTCAACTAGCACTTCATCTTCTACCAGATAGGTCTTCTTCACACCATCTCGTCTAAGTAGAGATGGGTCCATATCGACTAGACCCATAACTTGCTCCTGCACTTCTCTGAATTTTGCATTCGTGTACAACTGTTGGAATCTCTTTTCGATTGGAGATCTAGATATGCATGGAATTATAACGCTAAAAGATTGGAAGTCCGAGCTGATTTCATTCTCCACTTTCTTTCTCAAGGCATTGTCAAATTGGTCGACAAACTCTTTCAAGTTTGTTTTCGCATGAACATATCCGTCAAAAAATGCATTCATGCTCTCGCTCCGTTGTGTTGTACTCATCCCAGCCCAAAAATATTCCTTTAGATATACTGGTACCCAATGCGTGCGCTCAACATACAAACTTTGCAACCACACATTCTCTTCCAAGTTGTACGCGCCAATTAACTCTTCCCAACATTTCTCCAACTCTTCAATGGTTTGACTGTCATACACACATTTCATCAGCAGGGTTTTCAAGCCACTTTTGTAGGCACGATGGGAACCAAGCTTCTCGGGGACTTTTTTCAGAATATGCCACAGACAAAATCTATGTCTGCTTTTTGGAAATACAATAGAAATGGCATTTTTCATTGCTCTATCCTGGTCAGTAATAATAGCTGGCGGGGCTATACCATCCATACACTCTAGCCAGGTCTTAAATAACCATGTAAAAGTCTCTGTGTCCTCATTGGAAATTAACCCTGCTCCAAAGAGAATCGATTGCCCATGATGGTTTACACCAACAAAGGGTGCAAAGGGCATTCCATACCTGTTTGTTAGGTACGTGGTATCAAACGTTACCACATCACCAAAATCTTGATAAGCTGCCCTGCTGCGTGGATCTGCCCAAAATACATTCTTCAATCTCCCATCATCATCTAAATCCATCAAGGCAAAGAATCCGGGATTCTTGTATTGCATCCTTGCAAAATAGTCTCGAAGCGCTCCAGCACCACCTGCTCCAAGTCGTAAATGTCTTGCCTTGTCGATGTAGTTACGACAATCATTTTCCAAAGATGGGAGGTTCTCAAATCCTCCAGCACCAACAACAAGAGATCCGAAGCTCTTGTTCATTCGAATGCCAGCAAGGTCGTTAGTATCTAGTACTCTTTTGACGGCCTCACTAACTTCGCGATTACATCGGAAGAACCGGGATTTCTGTGGACTCAACCCATGATTATGGGTATTATGGACTGTGGTCAACCGCATCTTCCCCTTGACTTTTAAGGCATTAATCCGAGCCTTACAGTCAGTTTTCCCTGTCGGGCGTGGTTTGGCGACATTCATGCTCTTATTCCGTGCTTTTCCCCCACGAGTACAACCAATGGTGACATATCTGACATTGCCTTCGTCATCTCTCTCACTCCGTTGTGTCATGGATCCAAAACCGGATTTCTTAGCATATAGCCTATAATACTCCATTAATTCCTCAAAAGAATCAAACTCCATCCCCGATTTTGGCTCCATAATCATATCACCACCCTCCATTTGCCCTAACGGAGGTGAGCCACCATCCATTTGGTCTAACGGAGGTGAACCGACAGTGCCATACTCGGTTTCAAGTACGTCTGGCCTCTCCTCTTCACCATGTTCAGTTCCTTTAGAGGAGGAATTGTGTGCTTCAGTTTCTTCACACCCACGTGTATCATCTTTACCAATCGGCACCTCTGTTGCAGAGCTTGTAGCCATGGGAGGACTCGGATGTCCATGTCCCATCCCATATTGAAATGGGTAACCAGCATTCTGCACAAATCAAAAGCAATTAAATTTCCAAAAAATTCATAACATAAATAAATAAACAAAGTAATGGGGTATTACCATCTGAATGTTGCTTGTATATTGGTATGCATCTGGATATGGCATAAAAGCAGGTGACCACACAGGCCCTGGTGGATAGTAAGTATATTTTGGCATGTTTGGAGCAGTTGTTGGGATATCCTAACATAAAAATAACAATTATGATTAGCAAGGTCGAGGTTGATGAGTGCATACAAATGAACTCAAATCATAGGAAATCATACAACAGTTGGGGGATTTGAGCTACATGGAATTGAGAGCTGTGGGTTTTCTTCCCCTTTTCTCATGCTGAAATCTGTATACCAGAAAGTTGTACAACCACCTTTATAATGGAATAAAGGTGTTCGTACAACTGAAGACGTTTGTTAAATAGTAAACACTGGTTTATATTTATGCTGCAATTAAAACATGTAATTGCACATCAATATATTAGTAAGCTTGTGCAACTTTTAACCCAATAGGCTGCCGAGCAAGAAATGAAGTTGAACATGGAAAATTAATCCACTAGGATCTAGATATTTTCTTCTTTGGCCAGTGAGAACGGTTCCTGCTGTGTGTATTTTCCAGACATTATCTCCTAAACCATTTTGTAATCTTTTTCTTTTCCTTCTAACCATCAATGGAGGTTGATGAACAATTACATACATACAATATTAAGTACACAGAAGGAACCATGTAATTTTCCATAGCCATCAAAATAGTGCAAAGACAATGGGCCAACTACCATGTCTTTGTGACAGTGACTCCATCTTTCCCAGTTTATGCCGAATTTTTCAAAATAATTCTCACAAAAATTAAATATCATCATAAGTCAATCATCATCAAATATAAGTAGTAGGTTATAAAAAAAGATAGAAAGAAAGAAATAAGTGATGATAATGCCATTTAAAACAAGCAAAACGCGGTGGGCATGTTAGTTGGATTGAAGCTTGATTTTATTCAGGAAAATAAGTGATGATAATGCCATTATGATCAATTTCTTTTTTTAATCTTCTAACACAATGATTTGTTGTTAGCCAACGACACTAGAAACAACATACTTACAAGACATTAGCTTCTGAAAATGACTTTGTAACGTCAACAACATTTGTAATTTCCATTCCATTCAGATGGCATCACAATGCCTCTTTCACCACCAAGAAAAGTCAGATCAAAAATTTTAAAGAATGAACCTGCACTTGTACTCACTTGCCATTTCATCATTCAAGCTAACACACTCAAGCTAATACACTCCACCACTACATCGACTTGAATATGGAAATTGATTTCATCATTTAGCAAACCAATCATAGAATCCGAATATAACTTAATCAATCATTAACCAAACTGCTCATTAAAATTAATATTTATCACTAGTTACTCCCATAAAAATGGTTCAAAATATAAAAGAACCAAAGTGCATTTTCATCATGCTTATTAGTGCCATTTCTCGTTAACCAATACAACAGGGAATATGGCATTGAGGGAATGAAATAATGGACCTGCCTCGGTTGGATTTGGACCTAGGGTACAGGAATATTTATTTTCCCTTCAGCTTAACATCATGTATTGCACAGCATTTACCTCTAGAGCAGGTTACTCTCTTCTCATCTGTCCAAAGCTCATACGCTCTGTTTCAGTGGGATGAATAGAGGTTAAAACAGAGCTTCAGTCACATTATTGATGAAGAGGGCAACCGGTACGTGGTGTCAAAAGCAAGGAAGAGTTTGTTTTCAAGCCTCTATCGGATTGCCAACTTGCTCAACTCAGACTATCATGCAAAGATCGTAACTTCAGCAACAAAAACAAAAAAATGTAGGAGTTTTTAGCATAAATCATATGCATCCAAATCACTTCTCCATTAATATAACAGATAAACCAACATGCTAGAGACCCAAAAGAAGAACATTTATACGAAGAAGAAGAAGACCCAGACCCGGTTGTAGCTCTTACCAATTTTTCATACAGCCGACGACGCCGAAGAGGATGACGCAAATAGAGAGTTCTTCCACTTCATGCTACAATGTTTCCCACTTGCATGAAGAAGACGATCCGAAAGACATGGTGAACAAACCAAATCTCAAACCACACGGATGCAACCAGCACAGACCACAATCGCCATTTCAGAAAGGAAAATGAAAGCTTGTACAAGAAGCCAAAGCCGTATTTCACTTCCCGCATTTCTTCGTTTCTTTTTTTTTTTATTTTATAAAATCCAGCTGACGTGGCATGCCCGACTGCATGCCGACTACGTTACCCGACTGTCTGTAGAAGAACTCTAATTGATAACATATATTATTTAACATTTTATATGGTTAATGATAATAGATTAGATGAAAATTACATAATTAACTTATACAATTACTATATAAAATAATATGTCATATATATAACAAAAATATTTTAATATATATACTAATTCAGTCGGTTTTTCTGGTCCAAACCAAAAATTCTTCAACCCTACTTGCAAAATTTTCTCATTCATTGGAGTCATCGTTTCGCTATACTCGAATTGTAGAACTGCAAAATGTTATTCTTGGTTCCGAGTCTTTTCTCTATTTTTTTTTCTCATCTTTTATTTTTTATATATAATATGACGTGGAATCCTGCCATGTCACCGGAGTATCCGGTGACTCTGCAAACATGCCGGTAACTAGCAGAAATGGGTGATTGCTATATATAGAAGGTGGTGTTTTGTGGATAGTGACTCTCATTCCGAAAGCAATTCTATTATGGACAAGTGCCACCGCACAAGCGGCATATAATCAGGGGATGCGGCAGACCATTGGAAATCAACCAACATTAGAACATGGAAAAACTGGCCTTCCTCCAACGAAATGCCTCTGAAAAGCATTTCTCCATCAAGAAAAATAAACTCACTTCTTAGATTTCATCTAAAAGAAGAAAACACTGGATTTCATTATTTATAGATTTCTCCCAAACCCATTTCGACAAATTCTCCCAAACCTATTTACACAATTTTTCACAAACTCATTTATGTTGTTGCTTGTTGATTTCTCCATTTCTATTGCCCACTTCTCATTTGTCCATGCAACTTCATTTTGTAATCTAAATCTTCTTATTACAAGGTATTTTTCCCCTTCTCTAATGGACCAGAGAATCTGCTGATTCATCATAACTTTCTATGCTTTTGTAGATGGCAGTGGTCTAAGAAAATTTGCCTTTAACATGCTTTTATCTTCTCGTTTTCAATGATAAAACAGTGGGAAGTTGCAATGTATAAGGTTAGAATTGATTGCAAAATGGAAATAGAGGTCTTAGAGTTACGAAATGGAGAGGGAGAGGGAGAGGGCCTTGGGGTTATGAAAACGAAATGGAGAGGGATTTCATGAAACACAATGTTTTATTCTTCAGAAAAAACACAGATGAAACAGAGTCATTTTATTAAATGACATGGCCCACCACGTTAGCATTTGCACACCGGTTGTGCTTTGGCCGCTTGCATCCAGCGTTTTTCTTTGGAAATGCCTCATAGAATGGTATAATCATAATTGCATATGCATAATATATAAAGATATAAATAAATATCTTTTAAATTTTAGAGTAATAATATTATATTGATTAAAATAGTTTAAATTTTGTCAGCTTATATATGAATTATTAAAATCCTATAGACTTAAATGCTGACATATTATATGTGTAATTTTATTTAAGATAAAGGTTAAAGTTTTAAGCATTTTATCAAAAGTTACTACATGAACATCACCAGACAGAAAAGATGGAAAGAAATGTAATCAGGTGGAAAAAAGACAAGTGAAGACAACTTGGGATGATACTACTGATGTAAATGCCAAAAAAATACTGGTCTTGGAGTTATCTATGAAATTCAGCAGGGGATGTAATGGTTTCACTTACCATCAACCACCAACATTGATGTTAGTGGAACCTACTGCAACCCAAGCTATGGCACTGAGAAAAGCAATGGACCCATGTTCTGACCTAGGATTTGCAGAAATCAGGGCACTTTTTGCACCACTGATCTATAATGTTAGTGTGTAGTGCCATTTATCCAAGAAAAAAAAAAAAAAACTTAAAAGTTAATGAGATTAGGTAAATTCTATTATTTATTTTATATCTTAACACTCCTCTTAAGTATGGATCAAACTCTCTCTTTCTTTTTTAATGAGTGGTCTAATACATGAAATATTTAATTAAATAAAATAGAGTATAGAATCAATATTCGAATTCAAGATCTCTGCTCTGATATCATATGTAATCGTCACTTATCTAAAAAATTTAAGCCAATAAAAAAAGGTAAATTTTATTATTTATTTTATTTCTTAAGTGAGACGTATGCTGAATGGTTGGAATGTTGCTTTTAAGTATCGTGAAGCAAATATGGCAGCATATCAACTTGCCAAGGTAGCTTGCACCCAATCTAATTATAATATTAAGAATGTCCAAAGAGAAATATTGTAATGGCTGAAATTCTTTGGTATTCAATAAGAACAGGATTGATTTTGTTTAAAAAAGAAAAAGGGAAGATGCTTAATTTTTACTTTTTTGTTGAGGCTTGAAATGATAGAGTTAGTTTATTTACAGTATAGCATTTTTTTTTTTTTAACTTTTTGGGTAAAGACAATTTGTTCATTTCATTTCTTAAAAAATACAAAATATACACATTCTCCTTGAATATTTAATTTAAAGTTTAATAAAATATTAAAAAAAATTGTAGTTGAGAAATAGTCAAAGGAAATTAAGTATAATTCTTTCACAAATATTAAATATTAGTTTTAAAATATACAAGTCTCGTGTATTTTATTTAAAACAAAATAGAAAAAATTTATTAAACATAAAAATCAAACATTTTTATTAGAAAAAATCTATTCATCATTATAATTCTCATCATATCAATATATGGGCATTAGATGATAGGTTTGTAAATAAAATATAATAAACAGTCTTCAATTATTTAATATCACGTCATAAAATGATGATAATTAAGATGATGAATAGTATTATTATTTTTTTATTATTATAGATCTCAAGACTTGTATTCACTAAGATTGAATAGGACATAAATTAAAAGTAATTTGGACGTATAATGGGCCAGAGACTTTCTTGGTAGGACAAGAAAATAAACAACTTTTTTTAAGAGACGTAGATTTCTTTGCTTGCGGTTGTTGAGGGATGACCACGATTCCAGATTTGTCAAATATTTGGTGTGATATGGATGGATATCTCACGTATTTGTTCTCTTATTGCAGTTTTTTTTATTAGAGTGAATTTTCTTTAGTTCAATTTTTAAGGAAATTTAGAGGTCTTTTTTTTCTTTTTTCTTTTAAGAGCATTGCTCTTTCCTTTGGAAAATTGTTCTCAATTCCTTGGGATTGGTAATTACTAATATATTTTTAATAAAATATTATAAAGTAATGTTAGATATGTAAATTTTGAAAACATGGTTAGACTTTTTTAAAAGATGGGCACTAAACTTAAAAGAGTTTTGCCATTGACTATACCATGCATTTCTCATTTTTTTTAAATTGAAATCACAGTCACGACCAGCTCAGAGGGCTGACCGAGAAATTCAAGAGGGCTAAAGCATCCCTATACGAGTACGAGTTTTCTTCTTTGCTCATCAAAGGCAGGAAAGCAAAGGAAAGACCAGGAGGCAAGGGATTGCTGTTTTCGCTATTACTATTAAAGGGATCTGTGTCACTATGCTTAACACACGAAATTCGATGCATCCACCCCTTGCCAGCCACTCTCTCACAATCTGACCACACGATGGCTTGTGATGCGCAGCCTTTTGTCGTCCAAACTGGTGACCTTTCATTCCAACAAGTAGTAGTGCCTTAGGCGTCCCATGACTTTATACGTGATACCCATGTGATAAAAATAGAAGTAGGTAGCTTGTCTTTATATGGATATTCATGTGATAAAAATAAGAGTAGGTAGCTTGTCTTTATATGTGATACTCGTGATAAAAATAAGAGTAGGTAATATATGAAATCTCATGTTATTTGAGAAAGAAAAATTCTTGCTCTAATGAAACTCCAATTATATCATTGACTAGTCCTTTTAGAATATAAGTCATGTAGTTTAAATTTTTTATTGGAACAATACAAATGATATCAAAGTCTATCTCAACTAGAAATATTGGACTTGAGTCGTGTAACCTACAACGGACAGACCCGACAAGAATGTGTGAATTTAAGAATGATAGATTATGATACCTCATATAATAAGGATAATGGTAAGTGGTGTATGAGATCTCATATTGCTTAGGAATGAAAAGTTCTTGCTCTTTACAATATTCCAATAAATCTTCAATTGTATCATTGACTAATCTTTTTGGAGTATAAACTATGTAGTTTGGACTTTTCATTGTGGAGTTACATTCTATCCTCAAATGTGAATTTGGTCAGAATACTTGGTGGCCCTCAACTCCAGCACCCTGTTTACTGCTTTTCTTTTAGATAGAATGGGGCATTTGATGTCGGCATTCAACTTCAATGGCCACTTCTTTTTTTTTTTGAAATATTCAATGGCCACTTCTCATCTATCACTCAGCCCACGTTCTACCTGCCCCCCATCTTTTCCAACAAATAATGCTATGCATGCTTGCTTAAAATGTGTAAGCTCCCCAACAAAACTTTTTGAGAGATAATAGAATCTAAAAGTCTATCACTTAATGACATGTCCTATTTTTTTCAAAAGATTTTTACAAGCTTGCATACCTTGGTATGTACAAATCATTTTCCTTTAAACATGTATCGTCAACAAAGATGACAACATTGATAAAATTTAAGATGAAAAACAACATTACTCTTAATCATACTACCATCATGCATAAATAGTTAAAAAAGCCTGAAAACTTCAAAGATCGAAGGGAAAAACATTGCAAAATAAGCATTTTGCTGCAAATTATAATTGTAAGATCTGCAGCCGAACACCTTCCACTCCAACAAGGTGGTTGAACTATCTTTGCTAGTTACATGATCAGTGATCGCAATGCATTTGAAACCAAAAGATTCAACAACATTGCTGTAAACATGACTAACCAAATAAAGCATTGAAAGAGCCCCTCTGCTCTTGTCAGAGAACACTTTGGAAAACCACCAAACATACGCATACTACAGCAAACAAAAACATGCACAATCATACCTCCATCATGCATAAATAGTATAATGAGTGGCATGCGTATCTGTCATTCTTCCACACAATTGATTCTCATTCTCATAGTAGAAATAAAGTCACTAGAAGTGGTATTAAACAAGTTTCCAGAAGATTTGTATTACCATGCATTCATGTCTAGGCTCTCTTTGTATGAAAAATTTGAGAGTATGATAGTGCTGGAAATCACTGTACACTGGCCCGTCATAATTACAACATCAGACATTGGCCCGTCAAAAGGAGCATTGCTAGGTGAAATTAAGGCTGAGTTTAGGTCAGGAATGATACAAGTAATGATTTCCAGCAAAACCCTGCCTAGTACGCAAATTATTTCTGGACCTGTTGCCTGATGAAGCAAACTGCCGAGGTCCTCCATTAGAAAGATAACTTGTTTCATACTGCCCAGATGGAGTGAAAACTGGAATGTCAAAGGGTTCAACAGTGGATACCTCAGTTCGAAGACGTTTATTTTTATTCTGGTGCCACACTTGCTTCTTGGGGCCTGGTACAGAACTTCTCCTTTCTGCCCTTAGCTTCTCAAGCTCAACAGTGCGTTTTTCAATGTCCTCGGGTGGGAACTGGGATTCAAGGTTGAAATCGATAATGCATTTCATTGCGGTTCTTAGAGCATCTATTTCACCATCTGTGGCCTCATCCTGTGAGCAAGTCAATATTGGAAGAAGCAAAATTTTATTACCATTAAAATGGCAGCTGAGACTAGGAAGATGCCATTGACATAAAAAGGTGGGAGAAAACATACCCTTGCTTGAAATGATTTCTTTTTCTGGCATAATTTCTGGGCAGATATCCTTGCATTCTCCAGGTATTCTTTCAGAAGAAGTGCTGGTGGAAAGTTGTCAAACAACTTGAAGGCACACACAAATCTAACAGCCTTAATATACAGCTTCCTCTCAATCAATTTCTCAATAAAATCTGTAAAATGCAAACAAATTGCAGACTTTTTCAAACTCCAGAGAATTTCTGAAATGCAAATTATTGAAAAAAAAAACACCAAACAAGATTGGCAGTAGCAAAGTATAGATAAATGCGCCATGTGGGTTCACTTAAGGGAATGATGAACTAATTCAGTTTAAGCAAATTCAAACAAGACCCAGTTCAATAAGCAATCTCAGAAAATAAAAGCACAGAATCTATATGCTATAAAATTCTCGAAACACAGAGCTTGCTCTCATGAAACCACATCATCAGCTATTACACCATGTAATAACAACTAGTGCTATAAAATCACATCACCCACTCCTCATTTTTGTTGTTATAAGTAATAACAAACTAAATTATTTATATAATTAAAAAATATATCAAACTAAATTTATAATTGCATTTAAAAGTACGATTATTAAATATTAACGGCATATTTAATTAAATTGCAAAATTTATATATAAAAATGAACAGTCTCAGTTTTCCTGATGCATTCTTTTTTTTCTCAGCGTATGTTTTCTTTTTTCTTTTCTTTTTTTTTTTAATTTATTTATTACTTTGGGACATTTTATAAATAGCTTTTGGTTTCTATTGTTACTCAAGCAAAACTTCTGAGGTTTAAAAATCAAATTGTTCGATCAAAATTTCAAAGATCAAAATGCTAGGATTGAAATTTTTTAAAAATTTCTATTTATCGCATAATGTGTCAATGCATGCTAACTTAGTTCAATTGAGTATTTTCATTTAATAAATTAAATTATTTCTACGGATCGTGCAGGTTTTATGACTAGTTAATCATAAAAGAGGGAAGAATGTGGTTACAAGAAACTCTCACCTCAAGAAAGCTTCTTTAGCTTTGTTTCTTTTTTTTTTTTGGCAAAACTTTCTAGAAGACAAATTCTATAAGTGGCATAAAAACTGAAAACTAAGTTAACATCATGGGAACACACAAAACACAGATCAAGGAGTAAGCAGAATCAACAATTAAAAAACTTACCAGGAATCTCATCTGCAAAACCAAGGGTCTGACATAATTCTACAGCCTGTTTATATTGTGTAACAACTTCAAAAAGCTTTAAAATCTCATATCCATCAAATGAAGATGCCAAACCATAAGAGGCTAACAGCTGCAGAAAAGCCAAAACCTCCAAAGAATTCCTAGTATTGGCCGTCAATCTTTCTTTCCAGTCAACCGCCAGCTTAGTTGCTTCTTCTTTAACTTGTGGATCAATCTGTGGTGAGATTCTCATTAGCTGCTCTAGCATAAAAAAGTAACTATTCATGGAACTTGCTTGAAAACAGGTCTCTCTCTTCTCCCAAATTCGAGGGAAAGACCCCTGAATCACATCCAAAACAAGCTTTGCCGGGTCCAATGACATTTGAAGAGCATGAAAAATTGCATCGCACATTTCATCAGGACTGTTCCATTGCTCATTCAAGAGCAACTGAAAATTCTTGCATGTAGTGGCAGTTAGTTGAAGATCTGCAGAAGAAGAATTGGCTGCATTTTCTGGGGGTAAATATTCAGGTTGCTCTTGGGAGTGAAGGATGCTAGTCACTGGACAGGTATTAAGGGCAATCAGTAATCATATTTGTAAGAGTTTTCCGTATTAAATGTAAAGCATACATAAGGAACAAATTTTCATTAACACAAAACAAATCATCAGAAACTCAAGGTGGAATCTATATTTGAGGAAGCCAAATGTTTAAATGATTAAATTAGAGCTTGAGCTAACTAGAAGTGATGGTGGAAAAAAGGAACAGCATCCCGAATTTGTTACATGCCATCATTATTACAATAATACCAAAATTAAACCACTAGATCAGTTAGAGATCAAATGAGAGGGAGGAAAGACATTTTAATTGTTCCAACAAGCTGTTTTACGATAACACTGTCACCAGCCATAGTGAATGGATTATCTATGTGCAAAAAATAAGTATCAAGATCGGTCCCAGGGCAACAGCATGCTGCTCCACAAAGAATGAAATTTGACACCACTAAAATAACAGAGCAGGACCTGATGATGCTAAATTATTTGCCAGATCTAGAGGAGAGAATGAATAGCTCCAATTGAACTATATATCAGTCTCTATTTCCAATCAATCAAATGTATTGCAAAATTTCATAAGATTGATTGTCAAGTGTGTGATATAATCTCTAGCAATAATGTGCACCTATTACAACTACAATATGATTATGAATAAATGAAATCAACAATCAATCACAGCATAAAATACCAACTGCATCGCATACATACACAATATCTCCTACATAAAAAACCAAAAATAAAATGAAACCAAGTCCAGCTTAAATGATATCACTATTTAAAAGAAACAACTACAAGGCTCATGGAACTCGCATATAGCTTAGTAACTGACTTGATCCTCCACAAATTCGTATTATACCGTTCCTGATTGTTCACCAACTGATATCCCCACAACCCTTGCTCCTTTATTTGTTGACCTCACACATCACCACCTCAACGCACCCTCCATTCCACTCAGCATCATCAAACTCCATTCTCGGAACTTCACACTACAGTGTAGAATAATTGATCTCAAGATTAAGAATGGCTTGAGGGGACACCATTTTTTATAATGACTATGACTTCAGGAGTACACACAGCAGGTCTTTAAACAGTCAGCACAACTCACTTAGACCCAAATGTATTTAGCATTGTCTTATTGAAATGTGCCAACACAATATATGGACCTAATTGGTCTCAGTCAGGATCATTAACCATTTATATGCTTCTTTAGTGAGGCCTGAAGGGCATCAGTATGAAACAAAATTGGTTTGGTCCACAAGCCTCCCACTCAAAACACCACATTTCACCTTCGGATTCTCGCATATAAAGCTAAAATGAAAAGGAGTTATTAAGACTACCAATGTTATTATTGATATGATATCTCGACAGACATGATTAAAAAATAATGTGTATGTGTGTGTGAGTGTGAGAGAGAGAGAGAGAGAGTACCAGGTGTTTTACATGAGATACCAAGGGTTTGCCGTAATTCAAGTGCCTGTGCATGCTGATCAACCATATCAAGAAGACTCTGGAGCTCATATCCATCAAAACAAGAGCCCAATCTGTATGCGGCCAAAAGCTGCAGAAAACCCAAAACCTCGAAACAATTATCATGGGCCATTCTCATCTTTTGCTTCCATTCAACTGCCAACTTCATTGCTGCTTCCCTCACTTGAGGGTTAACCACAGGTGAGGCCTTCATTAACTGCTCTAACAAAAGAATGCAACTCCTCCGAATAATATTCACATCAAACTCCATAAATCCCTCCCTTGAATGTGGAGGATAAAACCCATGCATTGCATCTAGCACCAACTTCGAAGGGTCTGATGATGTTTGAAGAATTGTAGAGACCTGACCACACACTAGCTTGTGCCTATGCAAACTCTCAATCATTAGCAATTGCAAACTTCGTCCATGGACACAGGGTCTGAAAGGTGCAGGGTAATGAACAGTAGCATTGTTGGCAATGGTGTATTCAAGCTGTTCAGTCTTCACTTGTGAAGGAAGGTTACACTTCTTCCCCTTCAATTCCTTCTCTTTTATAGCCTCATTGATTGAATTTTGTAATGTATCGAGTTGTTTTTCTTTTAAGTCAAGCTCCCTAACTCGGTTTTCGAACAGCCTTTCTCTCATTTCAAGATCATGTGAACATTCTTCTACGGAGTTCTTGAATGAGACAAGATTTTTCTCTTCAAATTCAAGTTCTTTGAGGCGTTCTTTTGCTATGTCTTGTACATAATTGAGTTGCTTCTCCTTTGATACAAGACCATCAGAGCACTTTTTGATAGATTCTTCTAGGAAATCAAGCTGCTTCTCCTTCAATTCTTTTTCCCTAGAGCATTCCACAATTTTTTTTTGGATTAAATTAAGCATTTCCTCTTTTGATTTGAGCTTCTTGTCAGACTCTTCAATAAAATTCTGGGTAGATTTTAGTTGATTTTCTTTCAATTCAAGCTCCTGCTTGCGTTCTTCAATGGACCTTCCAATTGCATTATATTCTCTCTCTTTCAATTCAACATCTTCACAATATTTTTTGTACACTTGGATTGAATCATGTTTCTTTCCCTCAGACTCAACTTCATCAGTTGAGTCTTTAATTTTCTTCTCTCTCAAATCCATTATCTTTTCTCTTGATTTAACTTCTTCCAACTGCTCTTTGATGAATTTATCAACAGATTCAACTTCCTTCTCTTTAAGTTCCATTTTCTGACCCTTGATTGACTTAAGCTCTTCACTGTTTTCTTGAATCAATATTTTGATACTGTCAATTTGCCTCTCCTTGAACTCAAGCTCGACACATCGCTCTCTAATCAACTTTTGAACCTCACATAGTTCCTTCCCTTTCAGTTCAAGCTTCCCAAGACAATCTTCTAATCTTTTTTCCACGGACTCAAGTTCCTTCCCCTTCAGCATAACTTCATCAAAACATTTATGAATCGACTTCTCAACCACCTCCAGCCGCTGCTCTTTCCATCTCAGTTTCTTGGAACATTGCACTAACGACTGCTCCAATGACCCTAGTTGATTATTTTTAGACTCAATCTCTGAAAAGCACTTCTTCACTGATATTTGCATAGACCGCAATTCCTGTTTTTTCAACTCGAGGTCACCAGAGCACTCCTCCACGGACTTTCGTATTGAATCCAGGTGCTCCTCTTTCAACCGAAGCTTCTCTAGCACCGAACCCAGTTCGCTCTCCTTTGCAGCAAGTTCTCTCTCACACTCTCTCAGATGCTCCTGCATTGTATCCAACTGCTGATCCTTCAAACCCACCTCTTTTGCACGCCGCTCAAGCTCTACAAACTGGGATTCGATGGACTTCCGAGTTAAGTCGAAGTGTTCCTCCAAATCTCTCCATTGGGCATGCATGTTTTCATAGGCTCTGTTCAGACAGTTCTGCTTCAACTCAGAGAGCTTCAAATCCGACGAAATTTTCTCCATTTAAAGAGAAAACTTATTCCCCAAGAAACCCTTGAGAAAATTTAAAACCCTGCCGAAGGAACTGTACGGAAAGAAAAAGCCCTACTCAAGGTCTATGTAACAATGTATATATGTGTGTGTGTACATACAGACACACCCGCAAACCCTAATCTAGAAATTTTCTTGCAAGTGAAGCTTTTGGTCCAAACGCAAGAATAGAATCGAAACTGAAGAAGTAAAAGGTGATATCTTAGATTGAATAAAAGAACGTATAACATTGAATAAGAAAAGCACGTTTTGCATGTGAGGATTTAAAAACAATCATTGAAAAATAAAAGTGGGAAAAGTTTTACTTACGGAAAAAGGAGTGATAGCGTTGAAAGCCGTGTGAAAGTGAAGCAATGATCGATCTTTTTTCCTATTCCTGCCTTTTGCTGTCGCTGCGTTTTCGAAGGGTTTACGTGGGTGAGAAAAAAATGGAAGGAGAAAGGAAGTGCGGGAGTCACCAAAGTGCTCAAGAAAGAACGTGCAGAGATTATTCAACGGCTAAAAAAAGATTTGATCACCGGCAAACTATAGTCTATAATCACGGAAGCAAATACTTCTGCAACGGTAAAGCACTCTTATCCCAATAGTTTGAATAACATATTTTCTCAATCGTTTTAAAATATATATATATATATATATATATAATTTGATATGCAGTCCCTTCTATATATATTTTTTGTGTATTTCACTAATATAATTATCTTTGTCATTTTTTAAATAGAAAATAATTGTTTTGATTACTCACACTACATAAAAAATATATAAAAGTAACTTTCCATGAAATATCTATAAATATATATATATATATATATATATATATATTCTCAAAAACTATATTCATGTATAATAGGGGATTTGAAGGGTTTTTTCTTCATTGGTAGAAGAAATTGATGGATTGAATATCAATAACGTTCTATACTTGTCAGTTTGACTTCTTTCAAGTCTAGCAGAAGAGGTCTTTTGAAGCTTAGGATTTGAGAGGATTAAAAAATTAAAAAAAAATACTTTAGTTATAAAGGAATTACATACAAGTAAATTCATAAACTGATATAATTTAATATGGTACGTCAGATTGTAAAATTACTTTTATTACAAAGCAGATCTAACGGAATCCATAAAACCACATTAGTTTATGGGTTTATTTTATATAATTTCTTTGTATATATAACAGTTCTAAAAAACAAAAATAAAAAAACAAAAGTTGATATTGGATTTGGATTTTTATGGAATGTAACGAAAAAAGAGAAATAATAATGAACTAAAGAGCATAATTTCGTTGATATGTGCAAATCTTTAATATACATATATACTTTTTATGTTTGAGAAAACAACCCATTTTTTACATTTTTTTACAACTCTATTTGGAAAGCATTTTTATAAAATAGGCAATAATTTTATAGGGTAAGTTAGAGATAGTTTTAGGCTGTGCAAGCTCTTTGTATTTCTTTAAAAAAAAAGTAGAGTCTACGATTATAAATAATAATTTTTTATGTGAATCATAGATTTATTTACTTTTTTTTAAAGAAGCACACAAAACTTGTACTCTAAGACTGCAAATATCATTTCTCAAATTTTATGTGTTTGGTACAATATATTAGTCATCCCTTATTTTCATTTTTTTAACACTTGTTTTAAACTATCTCCATGTAGATTATGTAGTAGCTATCCCTTTTTTTATTATTATTTTTATTTTTATTTTTAAAGAATAGCTATCCTATTTCAAAATGTCTGTTTCTAACTTTCTTTTGAAATTTTTTTTAAAAATGGTTTGACCTCAAGGCTATCCTATTTCGAAAGGTCTTTTTTCTAAAAAGGGATGATTAGTTACCAAAATTTGAAAAAATAAATGGCTGACGATCGGTCCGAAATACACTAAAATTATGGAAGGGCATTGATAAGCCACATGGACATATGCCATGCAAAAGTATTTAGCCATTAAAAGAGCAAAAAATAATAATAAAAATAAAAAATAAAAAATAAAAACTATTTACAACTTACAAGTCAATATTTTGGTGAGTTATGTTATATGTAGTCATTTTTTTTTACTCTTTACGCACTTCATTGATGTGATTGGCAAAAAAAAAATATTTTATATTAAAAAAAGTAATGCAATCAATCACGAATATACAAACAATACATAAATATAACTACATATAAAATTTTTGTATTTTGGCACACCAAAATTTATCCATGATGTAGAGGTTATAGAGGCTTGCCACATCAGCTAATAAATATTATTTTTGACTTTTTCTATAAATATAATAAGTTTCAAAAAAAGTGTTGTATCATCATATATAGACATAACATTGAAGAGATTGTCAGAATGAGCAAACCACGATCATGTATATGCAACCTGTGGAGATTCTTGCAATAGGCAGTTGATAACAGTTTATGGCAGTTAATAGCAGTTATGCAGTAGTTGTTTGGAGTTTTTTTTTTTTTCTGTTGATAAATAAATAAAATATTTTGATCAAAGAATGGCAAGGTCAGTACACAACTCTAATGCCCTAACTAGGTAGACACATTAGAGACAAGAAAATCATGAAAGGCCATGCCATTAAAATCTACAGCAATAGCCCAACTACAGAGAGTTCTATAAAATAAAAGTTTAAGTTCTCCCAACAATCTCTCTTGGTCTTCAAAAGTCTGCTCATTTCGCTCCTGCCATAGGCACCACATAATGCATAGAGGGATCATCTTCCAAATTTCTTTAATTGGTTGCCTGCCTCTTATGCTAATAGCAGTAGTTGTTGGTAGTTATGGCTTACTTGTATTAGTAGTTCCTATATGAATAGTTAGTTACCTTTGTCTTACGGTTTCCTTCACACCCCAGTGAATAACTATCCTAACATATATATTCAAACACTCCAAATCAATGGTACACTGGCAGAATAATTCACAGTTAATGTCAATCCACAAAATATGCAGGGTAAAAGACTAGGAATTAGCATGTACCTTTCATATGTTTTTTTTTTTGTTAAAAGTCCTTTTATATGTTAATATCATATACATGTATTACAGTGAGTGATTGGAACACACATGATATTCCTGCTACATCATGTTTCCATGTATAAAAATCTATATGTATGGATCATGATTGGAACATTTCATAATATATTCGGTTCGGGTGATTTTATAAGATCATTGGCCTGGTTGGCATAATCTCCAACCTCCAAAATGGAGGTCTGGAGTTCAAAACCCCCCTCCCCCAAATGTATAAAAAAAAAGATCATATCAACAATCCAGTTTCTGAGACCTTGTTGAGGCCTTGAGGCTACTTTCATTCTGAAGTATGAAGATTGCCTTATATTACAGTGAACTTCCAGAATTTCAAGACATACAGACAAACAGAGTTTCCTCCTAAATAATCCCGAGTTGAATGCGACACAGAAGTCTTATATGTCATGCAACTGTGCAACAAAAGGGAAAGGGGGACATCACATTTCCTAATTTACTTCAAACTGCGCTCTTCAGGCCTTTATGCGAACTACAAATGAACCTGTTCATAATACATGTCATAGGTTAAAAACAGCTTGAGCTACAAATGAACCAGAGCATCTTCTGAATTGAGCAACAAAGTCAAACATAAAACCATGAGAAATGGACTTTATGGCAATTACAAACATTTAATGTCCATCCCATCGGAAATATATACATTGCACTTCGTGTTTAAGATTGTGATACATCATCAACAAAATGGGACAAAGGTGTTATTTGTCAGTTTTTAGTAGTTTGGAGATCAAAGTGTAAAACATGTTGTACATAAAAGATGCAAAATATATTTTTCCCATACTCTAGTGTTTACCTATCATTTATGTTAAAAAGATATTTGTCACCTTGAATGGAAAAATATCAAGAAATATGTGAGATTTATGGTAGATTCAGCGGTCAGAACAAAATGTCAGATTCAATGAACATTGAACATTGCCACGCTTTTGAGAAAGCAAGTGTGGCAACTAAACTATGGCTGTACTCATAAACTAATATTGAAGGATCAGTGGCAATTCATAACCGAAGGGAGATCAAAGGGACTACCTATAACTAAAATATTAGAATTCATAATCCAAAGAAGCTTAAGAAAAGAGAAAGATATGTAAAGCATCGGTAATTAGCATCACTAGATGTTCAAAAATAGGCGGGAGGACTCAAAACAAAGTCTCAAATTGGTAAGTAGAACAAGGCCTAACATGACAGATAGGTTATGGAAAAACATATACAGGTAAAAGAGAAACTATGAAATTGTTGAAATCATGGTGAGAACCAGTAGTCAATTAACCAACTTTACCACAAAAAAAAGTAACCAAAGCTTCCATCACAATCAACGGAATCATAAAGCACGTTCACTGATGCATGGATGAAAAATAATGACTATCATGCAAGATGACCTTGATTGGCTGATGAAAGACTATCGTGCAGTGCTTATAAAGGCAATGCAATGTGCATAAGAAAGCAAATAGAATCTAATGCACTCCATAACCAGTAACTCACATGCGGGAAGGCTAGATATATCCGCAGAAACTGCACAAGGAATTCCCAAATTTGAAAGAGCCCCCCTTATAATTCCACATGGGAAATACAGATGCATGCTTGTAGCCTGTGCTGCCTTGTTTTCAGTCACAGGCGCAGAATTATCTTGAGATAAATCTCCATCTTCAGAAGATGGATCAATTGACATGCGTGCAAGCCAACGAAACCGATTATCTTGCAACACAAAGGTACCCTGTAAGACAAACAAAATCCATTTTGTTTTCATCAAATTTTCCTTTTTTGGCCTAGTGTTCTTTTTTTCTATCCAAATTCATACGCAGATATATAATCTTATTCACTTTGAATCTTTGAACTTACTTTATGATTGGTCTTTAAGTTGTCTATTTGCTTCTTGAAAAGCTCTGACCAGAAGTCCTTGCAGATAAACTTGATTGCCTCGAGATTATCACTGAATCGAGGACGCTCCATGGTATATCTAAAAGAAGTATAACTTAACTGGTTATTAAGCTGCATAAGAATCTCATTACCAAAAATTTTCTTTGTTCCCCCATGCTTCTATCGAGAAACCCATATAAGCGTTCAACTTGAATAAGAGCAATTAATACTCAGAAAGAAATACACCAATGAACTCTAGATCAAAAAGCACTTCCGATAAAAACAGGTGGACAGTGAGATCAGTCATAAGAGCGATGAATTCGGAGTAGTAGATATCAAAAAATAACACAAATTCATACTACAAGAGCATTTGTGCACTAGGATTTATCTTTTCTTTTAGTTGCGTTTTCTTTTAATTCAAACAGATTTTATTCCTAAATTCTATTTACTTATGTGGAATCTAAGGGAGCGAGGACTTCAACTCTCACTAAGGTTCCAAACAACAAAAGACACAAGATTCACATTTATAGTTCCTTCACGTTTCTTACAATTTCTCAGCAGCTGCACATATTATTACCATTTTAAGAGGGGAAAAAAGAGAGAAGCAATCCGTTACATTCCTAACCCCCATAATTCAGAGGAACTCTTTCAGATCTAAGCTCAAACTTCAATTACTAGAAAAACCTAACTATATATCCAAAAAAAATCACCTATACCCATGAGTGAAACGAATAAATCAGAGAAAAAAGAGTCTTTAATAGGTTCTGGATGATGTGCAGAGAGGTGTACCGTTCGGAGAGCTGGTGGCCGACCTGGAAGCCAATGGCCTCGATCCGACGGGCGGCGAGTTCAGGCTTATTAGCGTAGAACCGATCGCAGTATGATGACACCATTTCGGTGAGTAGACTATCAACGCAGCTCTCTGAGACCTCCCTCCCCATCTCCCCTCTCCGATCTCTCTCTTCCTCTGAAGATTTCCTCTTCGGGTTTTGCTATATACGTTCTCTATTATAGAGAGCGGATTTGATCACTATGGGCCATGGCCAATACCAATAGGCCCAAATAACGTGGGCCTCAATATAATAAAAGGGAATTCATTGGCGAACGGGCCCAAAGACCTTTGTCCACGAGCACGGATTAGGCCTAATATTAGCTTGGCTTGTCACAACTTTTTTTGGCTAACTCCAAAATCAGTACATGTGTAACTGTGTTTTCATATTTTTGTGAATTAAATTCGAGACTTAAAGTTTTAATTTTTACAAAATTGATATCTTAATTTTAAAAAGTTTGCAATTGGATAAATTTCAATCTTTCATTAAAAATCTAACAAAAAATGGTGACGTGGCATACTAATGACACGTTTCGATCTTTGATTAATTGGAGTGGCATATATCAATTTTATAAGATTCTTCAAACTCATATATCAATTTTGTAAAGTTGAAAATCCAGGTCTAGATTTTCGGAGATATTGTTCTGTAGGATGTTATCTTTGAAGGAAATTCATCTCAAGTTGTTACTGCTATTTTAGTCAAGGAGGCTCCTGCTGGTTGCTTTAGCTGTCTAAGTATAGAAATAAGGTCTTTGTTTTCTGATTTTGAGTGGAAAATTAGACATGTAAAAAGAGATGTAAATGGGGTAGCTCATATTCTTGCTAGAGAGGTTGTTTCTTTTACAACAGAATTGATTGACATTGATTCTACTCCTACATGAATTTCAGCTCATGTAAAGGCTAAATGCCAACATTGTAACTGATTGTATGAATGTCATTCTGTCTTTAAAAAAAAAAAAAAAAAAAAAAACCTCTAAATTCTTAGTTAGTATTAAATACTAAAATATCAGTTTTCTTTTATTGCAAACCGAAAAATATAGGTAAGATTGTGGTATAGATCAAACCTTCAGATGGTTTGGGGTGAAAAAGAAAAATTATGTGAGAGTTCATCGGTGAAGAATGCAATTTCTTTTTAAAGAAACGGGACTTCATTCACCTATAAATTTTATTTATTTATTTTTTATAATTTGTAGTTGGCTAGTTGCACTGTTATATTTAATATTATAGTTATTATATTCTCAAGCCAGTGTATAGAGCACATTATGTCTTATAAGCAAAAATCAAATTATTTTATAGATCAAATTATGCCATGTAAGCATTTCATTAAGCATGTTTCAACACACGGCTCGAAGATAAAAATTTTCTTAACAATAGTTCTAAAACTAGAAATTGACAAGGAAAACACAATCAATTCTAAGAGGCTGGATAAAACTATGAAGATGTAGTTTGGTACATTGCCTTGGGAATGCACTAGAATTTTGGAATCAAATGCTACCTATAACAAAAATATTAAGAGGTTTCTCAGCCAAAGTCTTCTTGTTCTCGTTCCCTAAACAGAAAACCCCAGACTTTGTCCCAAACAAGTGTGCTAACATAAGAGTACTCAATTTCCCTATTGGCTGTTGATCAAAGCAAGGGGTTCATTCACACACATTTACTTTGAAAACCAAAGAAAAGGTATACAGGAGGCAGGTTTATAATCCATTCTGATTTCTGAGTAAAGCCGACTAGCTAGATTGAACATGACTAAAATACCTCCCCAGAACATTTATTATGGGGGAAGGGAAGGGATTCGTGTACATTATACCTCTAACTATCAAATATATTGTTAAAGCTTTGTGCAGGGCTTAAGGATGTAAAAGGTATCCAACCAAAACACTGATAAGTGCCACCATACAAACAAATAGAAGAGGAAACCCGACTTGAATTCTTTTTATTCCTATTCTGCTCAACTCTGCCTGCAAAACATAGAGCACACAGAGAATAGTAAATAATGCCAATGCTGCTAACAAGAAAGAAGCATGAAATGACTGAGACAAGTTCAGGAATAAGATAGCCGCCCCCCCCCCCAAAAAAAAGAAAAAAAAGAAAAAGAAGCTGGAGAGGAGAGAGAAAAGAAGCACAAGGAGTTCAGCATTGCATATTACAAAAAATGCTGCAATCAGTGACAAAGTTCTAGTATAAGAAAGTTCACCCCAATCAAGTTATCAAGAAAACACCCATTACAAATTAGCATGTGACTGTTAGTGTGAGCACACCAATACATTATTAATTCTCACTTTAGTTCTTTACAGTGATTCCTTCAATTACAGGTAACACTTTCTTTTTAAGATAACTTCACAAACCACTCCAGCGGTAGCAAAAGTAAATTTTAGGACCCCCCACAAAAGAGAAAATGGAATGAGAAAAAAATAAATAGAAAACAGTTGCCTTGTAAGTTCTAAGCATATCCAAGAATAGGGATCTTCTCCCCACACAGAGTTGTCATAAGTTTCTTCGACTCCAAGACTTGGACACCATAAGAGGAAAAAAAAATCAAATTAAACTCAGATCCAGGAGAAATATTATCCAATTAGATCTTAAGAATTATTTACTTCCATTAAATTCATTCTTCCTTTGAGGTAAGGCATCTATAGCTATATCATTCCTTAAAGGAGGCATTTACAGGGGATGAAAAAAGGCATTTGGCAGAGATGAACCATTCATCTGCTACAGTAAGGACCAGAACCTAAAACTTAGCCAATACAACACTAGCAGCTCTGCACATGAGTCATTTGCACTAAATAACAACCACAAGCATTTCCAGGCTTATGGCAGAACTCACCAACTTTAAGCATATCAAAAGAAACACGAGAGAAGAAAAGAATGTGGTTCAAGAAGTTACAAGTTTCTCCTTCAAGTCTTCTAGATCTTGAATGCTTGATTTCCTCTCCTCTGTTAGCTTATAAATAGTACCTTCGGCCTGCAAAGAAAGCCCAAAAACATGATTACTACTGTCAAAATCAAAAGAACACAAATTATCTGATGTAATTGGGGTGCAAATTTACACAGTCCTCCCAATCATCTAAAAATTCGCAAGTTTCAAATATTAGATGAATATGTTCAAACTTCACAGAATAGAAAATAAGGGCCCCAAGCCAGTAACTGATGAGAATTACTAAAGAGCAACTTTCATTTGCATTACGGTCAATGTGTACAATTCAGGGCTAACCTCTGATTGACAGGCAATTGGGACAATAGAACCTGCGGATGTATAATGATTCTAAAGAAAATAAACCTACCAATAACCAATCCATTGGGTCTTCTGACAAATGGACCTGGAACAATGCATAAAGTCTCAGGGGTCATATTAGTTGCTATCCCTACAACTGAAACAGATATTGAATAGTAGGTATGTGTCCACAAATATATATTTTTTTTCATTGATTTCAGATTGTCAGATTGATCAGATGAAATAGAAGATGGAAACTAAATCAGGGATTCAATGTAATAGACCATATTGTAGTAAAAAAACAGAGAGAAGGGATATGAAACAGATTTCAACGAGCATGCTCTTGATATGATTCTAAGCAGAGTACTTCCATAGTCGAATTTCAGCATACAAGTTGGAGGCCCCGGCGCAGATATGTCACACTATGGTAATAAATATTAAAACAGATCCTGGAAAGACTAACCTCACTTAGCTTCAATCCAAGAAATTCTAATTTTGACTTCATCTCCTCAATATCTTTAACTATATTCAAATTCTCTACCATCTTTACAGAGTTTAACACCTGATCTTCTGCCAGATCAAACTCTGCATCCTTTTCTGGTCCATATTCTAGATCCTTTGCAGGCTTCTGTTCTGCAACCTTCGCTGGCTTCTGTTCTGCCACCTTCGCTGGCTTCTGTTCTGCATCCGTCACTGTTTTCAACTCCACATCATTTTCTTGCTTTTGCACCTCGTCATTAACCAATTCAGACTCGTCTACAGCCTTAGCAACCTAACATAATAAAATGAGAGGCAACATATTACATTTTTATAAGGTTCTGATCTGGACAAAAATTTGGAAGATTCTCAAAATTGACAAATTTAAATTGAAGAGAACTTCCGCACAATCAATTTATATTTTCACTATCTGTATGAGTATATTTAGAGTAAAAAATCTTATCAATAAAATAGCTATAATGATGATGATTAGTGATCAGTGCCTTGGTGATTATGAAGATATCTTTCTTGGTTTTGGTCTCAACAAGTAATTGTAAAATTAAAAATAAATTATCTGAAATATAAAGATGGCAGCAATGGTGGTGGCGGAGGTTACACATGACAGATGGTGTAGGTGGAGACGACAACTAGTGGTTATAAGAGTGCTGTTGGTGGTTGAGGATATCACCACTCAAGAGACATTAACTACATTTTCACTATACCCCAAAAGGTCTGTTCAAGTTACCATTCAAACTCCCTGAAATAATTTATAAAGCTTAATCACTCTGTCCTTTTAGGACAGATATTTAGAATCACAATAATGGTCACAGTGACTGAGTGGTGGTGGAAAGAGTTTGAACAATATATCAAGGTTAAAATTGCAAATTCAAATCTCTCCTCAAAGTCCCTAAAATCCAAACACAGCATAAGAAAACTCGGTTCAATATGGTTATGGATGGAAATTCCACACATAACTGAAAATATACCGGAAGAATCCTTCCCTACTGGAGTGACAAAAAAAAAGGAAGATAGAAAAGATATTTAACCCAACATTGTCAAATGGGAAGAGTTTCTCTAACCATTTTCAGTGTTTCGACTCTACCCAAAGCTTGATTTTCCAGCTGCGAATCTTCCTGATCCAGCCCCTGTTTTACCACTCTATTAGTTGGTGATAGTGCCGGTGAATGGGGTGGGCTAACGAGTATCACTCTCAGCTTGTTCTCTTCGATGTGCTTCCCACCATCTTTAGTGAACTGCCAAAACAATCTATGAGAAGCCAAAATAGAGATCAAGAACAACAAACCTACAAAAACTTACCATGCTAGACATGATGTGGTCATCAGTTGTTCCCAAAGGAACTATTGTACTTTGGATCAAGAACTTGTCTTTGCACTCCATATCAGGTGGAGCTGTCCGTTGAGCTTGCATTGTAACTATATTTGACATAAAAGGCAATGAAGATATAAACAGTAAAAAAAACCATAAAATCAGAAATCAAAGTGAAAAGTAATATCCTTAACCAACATTTGAAGTATCATCAGATTTTTCTTCTTCACATTGGGCTTCATGACATGTGATTAGCTTCTTTTATTATTTTTTTACAAATACCTAATGAAACCCAAACAAAGCTTTATATACAGCTACCAAATTAATTCTCCAGAACTGCTCAAACTCTGTGCATTCACCTGTGACTATGCTTCTGCATGTGTGTGAAATGACATCACAGATAGAAGAATAATAGAAAAACTACCATAGAGCAACAAGCCCACTGAGGAAGAGAATCTTTGGTTTCCAGGCTCCAAAAATTGAAGTTACTTACAGCTTTTCAGTTCTCGCTTGATATTATTTTGTAATCTCTCTCTCTCTCTCTCTCTCTCTCTCTCAGATTGTATCTGATATTTTACAACATTCAACAACAACCTGAAGTTTCATTCCAATTATTTGAGGTGGCTACCCAAATATTTTTTGGCAAGCATGCGTACTACTAGCCTCTTAATTGTCAACCACATTTTCTAAAGGAATCCTGTTGGCTCAGTCGCTTTCCTTAGCTTTGCAAAGTAAACCAGTAACTTCTCCCCTCAACTGAATAAATTGTAAACATCGACTCCTGAATCTGGATTAATGGCCATACTTCATGATATGAAATATAACAGACATAACTACTGGCTCTCAATGTACTTGATGAGATAGGGGAAAGGCATACCTGTAAAATCATAGGTTGACTTTGGAAAAACAATGCCTACATTTGGACGCACACTATACTTCTTAGGTGACGTAGTTTTAACCTGCCAATATTATATAGCCATTGAGCATTCCATCTTACAACAAGATTTTATACTAAAAGTCTAAAACTCTTCAAAGCTGGGAAAAGAGAAACACAAGTTGAAGTGATTCACACCTTAAAAGCAACAGAGTGTTCGGTGTTATTGACAAGTCGAACTGAGCATGAGCTATGCTTTTTCAATTCAACTATTAAAAACAAGTAACTGAGACATGTTAGTCCATCAATTCATATTTCAGATTTAAATGGGTGCGGGGAAAAAAAAAAATCAAAGGTAAGAATTCAACTATCATTCTGCCAAGGAACAAGAAAAAAGATGAAAGAAGATAGAAGTCAACCTATCCTTCATATAAAATTACAACCATATATGAGAAGGCTAGGAGAAGAAATCTATGCATCTAATACATCTGACTTGAGACCACCGACGTTAATCCAAATAACCCCATACTATGAACTAAGATGCAAAATGATGGAGTCAAGAGTTCACGACAAAATAATAGATTAAAAGCTCCCTTCAGGTAGGAGAAAATCACAAATTTTGTATTCACTATTTTTCAACAAAACAAGGCTTACGTGCTCCTATTTAAATACAAGGACTCCTAATACCTTGCCCTTAACTTTACGGTTATGCTATCCTAAGGTGTTGCTAAATGGAAGGATCTTGTCAACGTCAATGAATGATAAAATCATAAACCAAACTACACTATTAAACAAATATAGTCAGTTTGCAGTACTCCTAGTCTGCACGTCCAAAATAAATCTAACTCTGCCATGCATAGTTGGACTCGTTTTCATAATCTAACTCAACTTCTACATAGCTGTTGTTGTTTTTCCTTCTTCTTAGCAACTCCAGATACAAACTCTGTCACTGATCATGCAGAGTGGAGCAGAGCTAGAGTTAACTCTGACGCAGAGTCAAAGTCCGAAAATGACTCCCAAATCCAACCGGAGTTGAAGTTTGGTGTTCTGGTTTCAATAGAGCTCAAGTAAGCCTTCATAATTCTTTCAAGTCTATTTTCTTTAATTCTTCAGTGTTCAAATAGGTTATACAGGAATTTTAACAATAACAATGATAGATAGACCAATATACCACATCAATAGAGCTTAAAAGAGAGAGAGAGAGAGAGAGAGAGAGAAAAGTTGGTTTATGACTTAAATGAGTCATCTTGTCATCATTGACTTACCCGTAAATTTGAGTTCCTTCGGTTGAATTTCCAAAAGTTTTGTACTCATTCTCTTCTTCCAAATCCAAATCCAATCCTCTCAGTATGCAAAGCTGGCGGCCAATGCCCAAGTCTCTCCTATCCTATATAACCCACACAAAGAACAAAGAAGCCCACATGTCAAATAATTCAGAGAAATTAAACGAAATGCCAAGCCCGAATATACACATGTGCATTTGTATATAAATGCCGGGTTACTCGGTTTGGTTCCTGAGAAAATGTATGAAAAGCTAAAAAGTTAAATAAATAGAGGAGGAAAAAAAAAATTTGCCCATTTTTTTGGGGCCCTTTGTTTGTGTGGTGGGGGGGGGGGGGAGGTGGTGTTGGTTTGCGGAAGTTTTGCACCTGTCTAAACTGAAAACAACTATTTGGCTAAGGTTTAAAAGAAGGAAATTGGAAAATTTGCAAGAATGATTCTGTTCCATTGTCCTCTGTTTTCTCCGCAACCAAACGCATAACACAACACCAAATTTAATACTCATGCCAACTCAGATCAATCATAACAGTGGAGTTCAAAGAGTTATGGTTGACGACAGCATGTTGAACCAGAAAATAACGAACAAGAAAAGGAAGAGCATTCAACGAAAAAGTCAAAGTCCGACTCGGTTTCCACCCCAGATAAGTTTGGAAACACAAAAACAAGTGCGATTTCAAGGCCCCTTTTTTTCTCTTCTTCAAATTCATTCCGAACAGAACTCAGGAAGAACTCGAAAATTCAATCCTACTTTCGACTCACGCCGTTGAAAGAACCAGCAGACCAAAAACGAAGCGTTGAGATTACGAGAGAGATTCAGGAAACTTACCTCGCCTGTTTTGGCAATGAAACTTGGGGGGAGAAAGAAACAGAAACGAAGACGTTATAAAAATCAGCCGAGATTTTGATCGTTCAGGAAACCAGTCGGGGAAACGATAGCTTTTGGAACAGAGAGAGAGAGAGAGAGAGGGAACTAAAAGATGGAAATGGAATATAGCGTAGAAACGCCGCTTTTCATAGTTTATATAAGAGCGAGCTTTGGGGGAATCGATAAATTCCAAATTTCCATGCACAGGCCTCGGAAAACAGAGAAAATTGTCATTTTTTTAAAAAATCGCTCAGAGAGAGAGAGAGTCTGTCACTTCGTTTGGTGGTCTGAAACACTGCTACTGCGAAAACTTGTTTGGAAGAAAAGAAACTGAAACAGGAAGAAAGCGAAGTCTTCTCGTCTCTCTCTAGTAGCTGTTAGTTGTACCGACAATTTTAACCGAAACACGTTTGTCCGGATAGAATTTTCAAGTTTTTTCGGGTTTTTCACACTTTCACCGAGAAAACTGCATCAATATATCTTCAATTCTCGAAAATGTCGCGTTAATATATGTTTTCCAAAAGAAAGTCGCGGTAATATAGTCTGTTGTTTTTATCATGGACAGTCCTTAGAATTCTTAAGATGTTTTATGGAATTAATTGCGTACATAAAATATTTTTTACTACACTTTCTATAATTCCGTTTTAAATTTAGGGTAATCATATAATATTTTCAAAAATCTAATTAATATTTCCAATGAAGTGGCACTCTCACATTGGTTGGTTTAAAAAACAATTGTGAAAAAAAAAAGGTTATAAAATATAATTATTCATTCTATTGTTAAATTCCGATAAAATTATACCAATTTAAAGGATTTTTTATTTTATTTTTATATATATTAGGAGAGGGAGGTCGAACCTATGATCTCCATTTTAGAAATACGAGTCTTGTGCCATTAGGTCACAGTGGTTGATGGGGTTGTAGGTATCATGTATTGTGTACAGCAGGACATAAGTATTGACAATTTATTTAGTGTTTATATTTAGTTGATAAAGAGCCAGCATGTATCATAAAGACAATATGGCGGATTTTATGAAGAATGGCTGGAATTAATAAATATTACTTGGTTTTGGTTTGTCCTTATGCATAAAATGCAGTGAACTTGCTTCCATTTTTCTTAATTTTAGGATCATTTCCATTCATCCTTCATACTTGGTATGTAATGCATGTATGTGTTTGCATATATGGCTGTCAAATTTAAAAAAAGGATCTTTGTGCAGAGTGTTTTATCCTTTCACCTTTGTGTAAAGTGTAAATTTCTTTTTTTTCCTCTTTCCTTTATGGTCCTGCTGAGAAAGTAAATAACCTTTTGTACCAAAAGACAAATTGAGTTGGAATGTCTGTCTCATCTGTCATGATCAGTTTGTACTGCTACTATTTACTCATATTCATTCCAAAACTGTGAGCCTAACTGGCAAAATAGCAGCACAGAGTATAGAAGGATTTAGGGCCTTCCTCGTTGTTTGACCAAAACATATAGGATTTTTGTCCAATGTTTGGAGTGGAGAGGAGATTTAGTCATGCTTTAAGCCTTGCAACTGGAACATGCTTGCGACTACATGTAAGCAGTCAAAAGGGTGCACGTGAAAATGGTCCCAAACCCAACTTTTGTGTTGACCAAAGATATCATGATGTTTTACTATGTTGTTTTAAAAGATCATGTAGACCTTTTAGAGCAATGCATGAAGCTAATTCTAATCTCATGAAATCATTTCATGATTGATAGCCTTTTTCCCTTTTCTCTTTTCATAATGGGTCTGCACTTTTGATGCCTATTTATATCTATCTATCTGCCTGTGATCTTTTTGCCAATCAATCAAGGAGGAAAGGAAGAATGGCACAAAGTATATATTAATTAGCCCTGGAATGTTGTATGAAATGGCCATAATTCAGCCTATATGATAATTCATGCATGATGCATCTACCTATTCATTGCAATAATACAACAAGAAGAATGAAAACGATATACAACCAACTGGGTAGTTGAGAATTTGGAAAAGAGTATGAAGAAGTTAATAGCTGGGCCAGAGCAAACTGCATCAACCCTTTTCTCTCTAGCACGTGTCTATACAACCGCGTACTGCCCATTTCGTGTACCCACACAAAGTTTCGATCAATCTGATAAACGAGGATCCTAAGAAGAAGAAGAAAGATGTAACTATCCCCACAGAACATGCACACCAGTTGATTGTAGCTAGAGAACCTTAATTTAAACATTATGGCCTCAAACTACATCTTCTTAATCCGGCTAGCAGTTGGACTGTTGCGAAACCATGCACTTCCTTTGATGATTCCCCCTTAGAAACCCAAAGGGTGCAGATCTAGGGTCCATTACTATTTTTCTTCTTCTTCATCATGTTCTACTTCGGTTGGAACCGACACTTCTGTTGGGAATTCCCACTCTCAGATCTTCTTGTATTTTTCATCTAATTTTGGTGCAAAGTTGCTTAAAAAAACTTGTGAAGAAATTCATGGATCTAACTCATCTCATAAAACCAGTTCAACAATAGAGATTTGTTCATTACTTATAAACATGTCAAAAACCTTATAAACCAAAAGATCTACCGAAGAAATGCTAGATAGTAGACCTTTTTTTAGCATTTTTCATGTTTGAAATATCCTGAATTACGGTAACTCTCTAAAATTTGTATGTGTAAGGTTCTTAATACAGTGGTAAGGCTCAAATCAAGTTTCAAGCTCAACATATTCGTACCCTACCCAAGTCGCGTTTCCCCGTAAATACTTGATAAATGGTTGGCTTGCCTCCCATTGTAGTAAATACTTTATATTTGTGCACATACAAAAACAGGAAAGAAAAAACAAAATAATTTATTTAATATGGTAGCCCACGTTTGTTTTTTTTATTAAACCGAGTTATTGCTCTAATAAATACACAAGTTTCACGAGGAACAAAGAAGAAATGAGATTTCAAATACATCTCCCCTGTATTTTCAGGATGACAAAAGTTCAACCCACTCACTAACATCCACTCCGTCTAAGCCTACCACCCACTTCAGCCATTTGAAAGGACGTCATAATGGTCCGTAATCGGAGTTAAACCGTCACATCCACTCATCTGCTTCTTCTTCTTCTTCTTCTTTTAATTTAATTATATTGCTTGAAAAGAAAGAGTTCCAAAGTAGATGATATTGCACTCTCAGTAGCTATAAAGGCAAACCACCGAAGAACACGTCCCCAAGCTTTGGAGCATTATCTAAAGGCCGACTTCAAAACAAGATAATTCCCCAAGTTCACATCATCGAAGGCATGCTTTAATTCCCTGTCGGCACATGACACCTCAAATCAAATCACACTTTGGTGGGAGTGGAGCAATCTGACCCGATATTGATACGGGTTCACATGAATACAATTCTTTAATAAATTAAGAAAATGAAATAAATTTTATAAGACCCATTTAAAATTAAAAAGTGTTTAGATATATTTAGAAATTAAAATGAATTTAAATGTATTTATAAAAAGTTAAAAAAAAGTTATAGATTTCGCATATAAAGAGATATTGAATTGAAAAAGATTGTGAATCACACGTATAAAGAAATTTTGAGTTGAGATGAATTTATTAATTTGAGAGTTAGATGTTTAGATATTAGACTCAACTTAAAATTAAATTGAATTGATCTCAATTAGTTTAAGTTCTAAACGACCCTTAGGCTACGTTTAGATGTTGAGCTAAATTGAATTCAGTTCTTTATAAATAGTAGTGACTAATGAATTGAAATAGTGACGTGAATTCTATATTTAGATATTAAGATGTGTTTAATATTATTTATGAGAAGTTGAAAAAGGTTGTGAATCCTATATATAAAGAGGTGTTGAATTGAAAAAAATTATAAATCTCAAATGTAAGAAAGTTTTGAATTAAGATAAATTTAATAATTTGAGATTTGTATTTAGATATTAGATTTAGTTTAAAATTAAACTAATCTGAGTTAATCTCCCTCTTCCAAGCTAATACCAAATCAGATTCTTTGGTAAGCAGTACATTTCAGTTGAAATGTGGGCAAATTTCTGACAGGCGACAATATAGAAGACAATAGCAAAAGGTAAAGATATAAATTGCTCTCTATTTCAACTCTAAACCACCATGATGTTATCATCACATCAAGAATTCTTAAGCAATTTATAAGTTTACTAATTCCTTGCTAGCATTCATTGCACCATTACGTCCAAAAATAATCAATGCAATGTACATTCAATGCAGAGAGTAACTGTAGAATATAAAAGATACAATTCATACTACTAGCTGTGTGAATAGAGAAACAGCATTTCTCTTGCATATTACAAAGAGAAAAGCATAGAAGATAGGAAAGCCATAAAAACTAAGATAACACATCGCTCGCAACTCGACGTTCTCAGGTTCTAGTACATATTTACTTCAATATACAGAGTATGACAACTTGTCATATTGTGATGCAGAAGTCACCACATCACTCCCAATCAGCATCAAAGAAACCAGCATCTTTCATGTCCGAGTAGTATACATTTTCTAAATGCAAATCATCCTCCTGTGGTCATCAAGAAAACAATGATAAAAAAAAAAATAAAAAAAAAAAAACTATAAAAGAAGAAAGGAAGATTGAGGTCAAACAAGACAAAAATATTGGGGAAATAAAAAAATATAAAAAAAAAGACGCAAAGTATGAATGACGATGATGACCTGGAAAAAGTCAGCCAGGAATGTTACATATAGAAGAGGAAGATAGAAGGCATGGTAACAGACAATCGTGGCGCCATACAACCTATTTCAGAGAATTAATTAGAAAATTATTGGAAAAAATGACACTAAACAGAAAGTTTCAAAGAGATCGATTAAACATTACCAGAACCCAAAACCAGCCCCATTTCCAGTGAGGCCACAAGCAAACAGTGCGAGAGCATTCATTGCACACATGATAACAATATAATTGTAGA
Source organism: Carya cathayensis (assembly GCA_011037825.1). Classification (NCBI taxonomy): domain Eukaryota; kingdom Viridiplantae; phylum Streptophyta; class Magnoliopsida; order Fagales; family Juglandaceae; genus Carya; species Carya cathayensis. Next base: position 29,736 of record QGSO01000357.1, on the reverse strand, counting down.
ATGCAGGTCTTGCTGCAAAGAATTCATTTAAAAAAAAAATTAATGATAAATAAAGTAGGCAGATTAAACGCCCATGAAATTGATGTTTATAACCTTTTGTATACATCAGAAACACTTACCAGGTAATCTTTCTCTCCACTTGGAATGGTACATAAACAGTATCAAGCCATAAACTGCAGTCAGCACAAGTCTATGAATAACCCACAGGTTCCACTTCGTCAGATGTGTATGATCATTGCTGTCAATGAACAATGGGATCCCAAATCCAAACATATAAATTGCCTGAAAGAGGTAGCAATGGAAGATCCATTATCAAATGCAAAATTGTGTCCATTAAGTTTTAACAGCTTAACTTTAGAAGAAAAAAATAAAAAAGAACCTTCACAATACTTCATTACTAGCGTTAGCAAGTCGTTCAATATCACGTGCAAAAGCTTCTATATATTATGACTTAGAATTTAGTAATGACATGGAATTTTGTTTGTCGATCAATCTACAAGCTGAGAACTAGAAATGCAGATTTGCTGTTAACACAGCTATAAGAAGAAAGGAAATTATGCTCCGTTGCCCATAAAATGTTTTATATCATTATCATCACTGGAAAAGTTGTCGTTTCTTACAAGTAAAGGAATCTTATTCATGAAAAAAGCAAACAATTACCTTTAGAAGTAAATCCAAGCCAACGATAAGACCCGATACAACAAATGTCCGTGTCAAAGCTTCTAACCCGCTCACGTGATTTCCTTGGAACAAAAAGGCCACCAAGCTTACTTCTAAAAATAGCATTCCTGATGTTGTAAATAAAGATAAGACATTCCATGCTAGTTCTTTTCCTGGAGTGCACTCCCAAGCCTGTGTCAACAAAGAGAATAGAGTTCTTAACCAAAACAACAGGAAATGTCAAGCAAAGAGGAATCCAGATGAAACCAACAGAATTTAGCAGCAGCCCCAAAGATGCGAGATAGAACTTATACACATTTTGATTGTTGGAAAGTCACTTCATTGCACACTAAAAATCAGATTAGGAAAATTGGACGGTGATTAACAAACACAACAAAATCTCACCTCACATATTAAATGGAGGATAATATTAGTGCATGCTTACAAGATAAGAATATGCAGGTAGATCAAAGCCTACACACGTTGGAACCAGAATTGAATTAAAAAATAAGGGGTTTAGAGAAAATAAGGGGCTTCAGAATTGAATTATAAAATAAGGGGAACCAGAATTGAGAATCTTTAATAGGGCGTTACTTGGTAAATGTTTGTGGAGATATCATAAGGAACCTGAAGCCCTCTGGAAGATGGTGATTGAGAGAAAATATGGGGGCCTATGGGGGGGTTGGTGTACAAAAGAAATGAGAGGTGCGTATGGAGTAGGTTTGTGGAAACATATAAGAAGAGGGTGGGAGGTATTCTCTCAATATACTCGACTCTGTTTAGGAGAGGGAACCCGAATAAAGTTCTGGTATGACATTTGGTGTGATCATGTTGCTCTAAAGGACTCCTTTCCTACATTATTCCAAATTGCAAGGGACATAGATGTTTCAGTAGCAGATGTAATGGGGAGATCAAGGGAGCAAATTCAGTGGAACATCAACTTCAGTAGGGCTGCACAAGATGGAGATGAGCAGTTTTGAAACTTTCTATAGCCTTTTGTATGCTAGTAAACCGTGTAACTTACAGGATAGGCTAAGGTGGACACCTGCAGGTAGAGGTACTTTCTCGATGCGCTCTTTTTCTAAGACCCTTACCCAAGAACCATCTATCCAATTTCCATGGAGAAAGCTCTGGAGACACAAGGCGCCACCCAAAGCATTGTTTTTTGCGTGGATTGCTTCCTTGGGTAAGATTCTCACAACTGATAATTTGAGGAAACGGAGGGTAATCATAACAGATTGGTATTGCATGTATACGAAGGGGGGTGAATCTGTGAATCATCTCTTAATACACTATGAGATAGCAAGANCAACAAAGAGAATAGAGTTCTTAACCAAAACAACAGGAAATGTCAAGCAAAGAGGAATCCAGATGAAACCAACAGAATTTAGCAGCAGCCCCAAAGATGCGAGATAGAACTTATACACATTTTGATTGTTGGAAAGTCACTTCATTGCACACTAAAAATCAGATTAGGAAAATTGGACGGTGATTAACAAACACAACAAAATCTCACCTCACATATTAAAAGGAGGATAATATTAGTGCATGCTTACAAGATAAGAATATGCAGGTAGATCAAAGTCTACACACGTCTTATAAAATAAGGGGTTTAGAGAAAATAAGGTGCTTCAGAATTGAATTATAAAATAAGGGGAACCAGAATTGAGAATCTTTAATAGGGTGTTACTTGGTAAATGGTTGTGGAGATATCATAAGGAACCTGAAGCCCTCTGGAAGATGGTGATCGAGAGAAAATATGGGGGCCTATGGGGGGGTTGGTGTACAAAAGAAGTGAGAGGTGCATATGGAGTAGGTTTGTGGAAACATATAAGAAGAGGGTGGGAGATATTCTCTCGATATACTCGACCCTGTTTAGGAGAGGGAACCCGAATAAAGTTCTGGTACGACATTTGGTGTGATCATATTGCTCTAAAGGACTCCTTTCCTACATTATTCTGAATTGCAAGGGACATAGATGTTTCAGTAACAGATGTAATGGGGAGATCAGGGGAGCAAATTCAGTGGAACATCAACTTCAATAGGGCTGCACAAGATTGGGAGATGAGCAGTTTCGAAGCTTTCTATAGCCTTTTGTATGCTAGTAAACCGTGTAACTTACAAGATAGGCTAAGGTAGACACCTGCAAGTAAAGGTACTTTTTTGGTGCGCTCTTTTTATAAGCCCTTACCCAAGAACCATCTATCCAATTTCCATGGAGAAAGCTATGGAGACACAAGACACCACCCAAAGCATGGTTTTTTGCGTGGACTGCTTCCTTGGGTAAGATTCTCACAACTGATAATTTGAGGAAACAAAGGGTGATCATAACAGATTGGTGTTGCATGTGTACGAAGGGGGGTGAATCTGTGAATCATCTCTTCACACACTGTGAGATAGCGAGAGGGTTATGGAATGAAGTCTTTGGCAGAGCTAACTTGGCCTGGGTTATGTCTGAGACTGTGGTAGCGGTTTTGGCTAGTTGGACAAGTTTAAGAGGCATTCAACAGATTAAAGCAGTGTGAAAGATGATTCCTATATGCATCATCCGGTGTTTATGGCAAGAGCGCAACGAAAGGACATTTGAGGACAAAGAGAGATCGATGGAGGAATTGAAAACATTCTTTACTAGAACCCTTTGTACTTGGGCCATTGCGGTTGATTTCAATGGCTTAGACTTTTATGATTTTCTTATTTCCATTGCTCCTACGTAGATAGGACAACTATACATTGTACCAGGCGTTATGCCTATTCTTTGATTAATATATTACATTTTACTTATAAAAAAAAAGGGGGGGTTTAGAAATAATCACAATTCAAGGGTATCAACACCATGTGGCCAACTGACCATGGAAGACAAGTGGACCTTAACTAAAATCATTTTCCCCTTTTATATTTATCTTCTAAACTTAACTTATTTTCCTGTGCTTAACTAGAAAATTTTAACTTTTTCATAATCCTCTTCTGAACTTATTTTCAAATGTAAATAGGATCTTCAAGTTTAACGTTATTTCTTCTGACATGCATTCCGAACTACTTTCGATTTCTTTCACTAATTGCACCACCAAAGGCAAACACAGAAATGTAGAATAAGCTTTTATCAACATTACATGTACCCCAAATCATCCTTGCATGCTTCGAAGTGCACAATCAGCAGCCAAAAACAGTTGCCAATGGCATTTGGAATGTCAACCACCCTGCAATCAGATGAACCCCCCCCCCCCCCCCTCTCCTCCTCCTCCTCCTCCTCCTCTTCTTTTATGAGTAGCAATCAGATGAATCATGAAACCCTAAGCTCTGTGAATCATGAATCATGAAACCACCAGTCATGATCTACGATAAAAGCAAAAATTTACGGGTAAAAACTAAGTTAGTTGCTATTAAATGAAGTCAATTTCCGATTCTCCAGCAGTTTATTTTAGCGCTCAGATATATTCGTATCACCTAATAACTAGCCCAGATAGAGCATACCGAACACAAGTACTGTAAACCGAACAAAAATATCCCAAATACAGCCACCAATAGCTAAATGTAAATAAGGCAAGAAAACCCATACAAAAACCAGCACAAATAAGCTTTTCAAACCCAGAGAGCATAGCAGGTTCAAGAACCAAGCAGAAATGACCCCAAGTTCAGCTGCTAGTAACAAAATCTAAAAATACGAAGAATCCCAAATAAAAACCAAGAAAATAAGCATTTAAACTCGGCTACCAAACAAAAAAGGCAATAAATTGAAGAGCCCAAAATGAAACGACAAGCAAAATTCATTCATCTATACATAATTCCAAAACCCGAAACCTGAAAAGAGCACCAAATCAGATTGAGCAAGCTAACAAGCCACAGGCACGCATAGTACGCAATTATAACGTAAGACCGTCCATGCGATAGCTTGGAGAAGCTCTTCCTGGCTTGAAAGGACAGGTACAGGACGAAGAGAAGGGAAGCGAGCATGAGTGCCACATTATGCCAGAAGCCGTGGCACCCGAAGAGCCAGTCGTAGGACCTTGGAACCGAAGATGGAGATGTCGGTGAAGTGGTCGAGTTTGAGAACGAAGAGAGTGAGAGTGATTCCTGGACTGCTCGCATTCTGGGAGAAAAAGGAAAAACGAAACCCTAATTTGATTGGGAAGGATACGAATTTGGACAACCCTAAGACAAAGTTCCAGAGGTAGAGAAAAACCTCGCTGGAATGCAGAGACTCGTGTAAAGCTTCTCCTAAAATATAATAAATAATTTAATTTTTTAAAATAATAATAATATTAAATATCTCATTTCTTAATTCAAACCCACCATAAGGGTTAATCAAATGAAAGCATTAGAAATACTTAGAGCCTGTTTGGGATTGAGTTTGAAAACTTTAAAAGTATTTTTAATTGTTTAAAAGCTCTTTTATAGAAAAAATAATATGTTTGGTAAATTTATAAAAAGTGCTTAATCACCTAAATAAGCTGAAAATCTACTTTTTGAAAAAACACCAAATTGAAACTTTTATCAAAAAGCTCCTGCAGATAACTGTATATTTTTTAAAAATTAATATAACTAATTTTAAAAATACTTTAGAGACATGGTTACCAAACATTAAATAACTTTTTAATAGTATAGCTTGTTATTTAAGTTATAAGTTATAAGTTCTAAAGTTATAAGTTATATTTCTCACCGCAATCCCAAATATGCATTTACCAAAAGTGACTCACAATTGATGGCTATGACCATCATAAACTCTCACTTGATACTATTTTATTTTACTCAAAATTCAATATAAGATCAAGTTCAATATCATAAGCTATGTAAGTTCTGCACATCTACTTTTAAAAAAATAGAATCTATTATTAAAAATTAATTTTTTCAAGTAGATCCCAAATTTAAGATTTTTTTAAAAAAAATTGCACGGAAATTATACATTTTAAGACTACAAATATTATTTTCAAAAATAAAAGAGAAGATTTATTCATAAATTTTATTTTTCACACACCTAATATATCCTTCATGTGAAAGTTTTTCATGTAAGCTAAACTAAAATTGACTAATGTTTTCATTTTTTTTTTCAAGTTATAATGCATTTGTTAATCCACGAGTTATGCATTGCGAGCAAATCTCCAAAAATAAAAAATCCAATGGAAGTTCTTTTAACTTCTTTTGATCATGATAAAAAGGCATATTGGAGGTTGGACTTACCATAAGAAGAAAGAAAATCGTTGTCCAAATTGACCGTTACTCTTTCAAACCAAACGTGGCATTACATACGCCTAAACCTCCACTTTCACCTCCTTGCCTTAACGTTCTGATCCCATCCTTTTCCAGCATTCTACACCAAAATCCTAAAAATGTAAGAAAGATCTGGAAATCTTTCGCATCGTTTTTTTTATTATTTTTTATTTCAATTTGATTGATAAATCTTTTTTTTTTTTTTCCTTTTCAAAATAGTGGATTTTCAACGATTTTTGCATGAAAGATCTGTTGTGATTCTTCTAATTCATTTGCAGCCACTGTTTTTCTTTTTCTTTTTATATATACTGTATCAACGATGTTGGGTTTGAGGCCTTTGGGCAAAAGATAATGATCAGATTATGTTTACTTGCACTCTAAGCAACCCCGAATCAGAAGATCAACTCATTCATCTTATCCCCTGAAGCCGTAATAATTACATTAGGTTTGTTTCAAAAAGGTTGTTTTTCTTGATGTCTATATATGTCAGGTAATGCATTTGTTTTTCATCAGAATTTGATTTATTTTTCTTTTGTTCCCCATTTGGATTCTTTTCTTTTTTTCTTTTTAAATATATTTTTTTCAGGCAGTAGCGATGGACCGAATGAGACCGGTGTATATTAGACAGAAGAGCGCAACGGGGACGGGCACGGGGACTCCGGGAGCACCATCATCGCCAATGATGTCGCCAAGGAATCGCCATGCACGGTCAGGGTCCATCACGGGGGCAAACTTGAAGAAGCAGAAAGCTGCAGCACAGAGGCTTGCGCAGGTGATGGCACATCAACAAGCCGATGAGAGTGATGAGGAGGATGATCTTTTTGATGATTATAGCACGACAGTTGGTGGTGTTGGGAGCATAGGGCTTGCAGGTGGACGGTCAGTGCGGTCTATCTCTCCAATGGTAATTGGCCTAATAACTATTTCTAACATTGTGTTTATCGAGTAATTTTGCAAAAAGAAACATGGTTTTTTGGTAGTTAAGAGTATTAGGATTCTATCTATGCATAGTTAATGATATTCATGAACTATTTTACTATGTTCATGGAATGGCAAGTACTATTATTGCTATGCAATTTTCAAGATAGCGCTTGTGGAATCAGAAAATGAAACTTGATAGTACGGTGGAAATAATTATTAGAATTTTGAATAGCCACAATGTGATTATAAAAGAATACATTATATTTATGAAAGAAGGTTTGTAGGGATTCAAACAATCAGTTTCCTTGGGCTATGCCTATTTACTTGGAATAAAATATCTCAGGATTCAAACAATCAGTTTCCTTGAAGTCAAGAAGCATGTTGATATTTCTGTTTTAACTCGTATTTTGTACTATTGTAACATGCTGAAACTGTCTCTACTGATAATATTATGTAAGAAATTGTTAATGATATTGTCCTGATGAGTAGTTGTGGTGTAAGCAGCTGATCAAGCTTGTTCCTTTTTTCCTTTTCATCATTTGTCCTTTTGTATCCTTTCCTAAAGTGCATTGCATCATCATAAACTAACAGGAAATTATTCTGGTCAGACTAGAATAGACAATGTGGAAAACTTAACATGTTGGTCAGAATATCAAAATGAGTCGTGATGCATACTGTTTTCTCAGATCAGGACATTTTGAGGAACTTGTAAACTACTTATATCATGTTTAAACATTCTTATTTATGATCTTGTAAGTTTTTTTTTTTTTTTTAAATGGTGAGGAATATGGCACTTGGCATGTTAATAGATGTGGCTGATTTTATTTTTTATTTTTTTTATGATTGCATTTGGGAAAGCAAAAAAAATTATTCAAATTTCAATATTGATAGTACTTATCTTATTTATATTTGATACTTCAATGTTGCTTTTATTAGACAGTTCGTTCAGTTCAAGAACAACCTCCATCTGCACGCTCTTCATCAGTTGGCCGATCTTCTCTATCTATCAACTCCGTCGAACAACCATCCTCAGCTCGTTCAACATCAGATAGCCGGCCATATCAATCCACAAACTCTGTGGAAAAACCTCTATCTGCTCGCTCTACAATAACTGGCCGATCTTCACAGCCTATCAATTCCATTGAACAGCCTCCATCTGCTCATTCTACATCAGCTGCTCGTCCTCTTTTAGGAGTCAAGACAGTTCCCTTGGTACCATCTAGTGTACCAATATCACTACGGCCTGCCACTTTTGCGATTCCATCAGAGTCTCCTATCGATAATAGGAGAGGCAAAAGGTATCTTGAAGCTCCAAGAATCATATCATCATCTTCTTCTTCATCTTTCTCCTTTGTGGGGTTAATAGTTGAATCTAAGATATTTCCATGTTTGTTTCCAATTTGTATATTCAATGTGGTTTTCCCCCATTAACCTGGCCTTTGAAGCTTGAAAAGACCAGACCAAATTCTATGAGGAATAATATTCGCCATTTGGACAATTTCACAACAGAAGTGAGGAATCCATGCCACCATTAAGCTTGTTTGGTGCCTGAGTTTGAAGAGCTTGGCTGTCATTCTGTTAGTAAATGTGTATGTACATGACTAGTGTTATGACGTGTACAGCACTACTTTTGTAAAACATCAGTTCCTACATGCTGTCACAAGGGTGTTTCAAAATACGTCTTCTATTTTTATACTTAGTTTATACTTCTATATATATATAAAGAATATTTCTTCTAACAATTTGGATTCCAAATTTCCTTTAAACATTTGCTACTTGATAACTAATCCTTTGTAGTTTTGGAAAATGAGCAGGCTGTCAATCGATTTGGGGAGTATGAACCTAAAAGAAACCTCTAATCAGAGTTCTTCTGCCCTACAAGATGAGGTATGGCTGCTTTTAAGATGATATCATCTGTGCTTTTAAGGTCAATGGTTATTTATTGACTTGATTTGTAATGCCTGAAAGTTGCTTAATGCACTTCATTGCAATTAGCTTTTGCAATTGGGATACATTGCGAAAATTTTGTATCTTCATTGAGAATCTATTAATGAGGTATCAATTCCATTGCAGCTTGATATGCTACAGGAAGAAAACGGAAGTTTACTCGAAAAGGTGATGCCAACATTATTTTGCACTTCGTTTTTGCTTGTATTGTAAAAATGTTTTACTCTAGCTTGTCGTGACAATGCTTTATTTTAAGGAGAATCATATTTTACTCGTTCACATCAAACCAATTCTCTTTGGCTCTCGGTTAATGTTTGGGGAATGCTGCAATAGTAATCTCCAAATTATCTTTAACTGAGCACTTGTCATGTGAATATTGCTGTTGCAGCAGCATTCATTCAGCAAAAGAAGATGTTATTTTGAGCAGAGAATTATAGTGTCTCCATGGTCTGATATAGATCATGTATCATATATTTATTTTGGTAACATATTCTGATATGTGCCAAAAAAATGTGCTTCTTCAGCTTCGACTTGCAGAGGAGAGGCTTGAGGAAGCAGAGGTGAGAGCTCGGCAACTTGAGAAACAGGTAATTGCTTATGAAAAGTAATATTTATGAAAATTTATTTGTAGATAAGTGAAACGTAACATAGTTTTCTAATCGTTTGCTGGCACATTAGGGAATGGATAAAATGCTTTGGAATAACATTTCTCATTGTTTGTAGTGAGTGGGACAACCAATTAGAGGATGAGTATAAGTAACAAAATGTCATTTTTTTTTCTTTGTGGTATTTAAGTGAGCAAGTGTTTTGGATTGATGCATTATTTTCACTTTTATTGCATCCACCCATTTATTGTAATTATCTGAATAAATAAGAGACAACTGCATGGGCATAGATGATTCACTAGTCTATATATATGAATAGAGAGAAATAGATATATGATGGGCATAGCTTAATCCTTAAATATATTTGGCCCTATTTTAATAAGTGTTTTTGTGAAACTATATATCTTGAAAGCAAGTAGAAACATGGTGTTTGTATGTTATTCATGTCTACAAGAAGCTATTTATTCTTGTACTAAATGGATGACTAATTTCCGTATGAATTTCAGATGTACTTAATATTATGATTCCTAATTATTATCCTTCCAAGTCTTATGTTGCATTCTGGTGTGTTCAACTTGCTTATAGTTATGCAATTCTAGTCTCAATGGGATCTATTTTCCCTGTAATTGTTTATATGCTTTTCTTTAGATTGCTACTCTTGGAGAAGGTGTAACTTTAGAAGCCCACCATTTAAGCAGGCAAGCTCAAGGTTCATTTGTAGTTGTGAATTTTGCTATGTTTTCTTTATACTAATTCTATCTGTTTTTTACTCCTCAGAAAGGAGGCAGCCCTGCAGCAAAGGGAGGTTTGTGGTGCTAAGATCATTGTTATCTCTACACCACACAAAATTCTGCAAGCGTATAATCATATAATTTCTGACAATTCATTTACTTAAAAATATAGAAGTATTGGGGGCACTTAAATGTTCTTGTATGCATTTTATGCTACCAAATCAATATGCATATATTCTGCACATCTTAATTCATTTGGGATACTGAATCCAGACATGGACTCATGGCGCACATATTCTTTACACACCATACAACAGGCAGCCTGTTCATGTAAATATGGAGCACTCTACTTCTCAAATCAACACTTTATTTTCACCAGTATACCAGACTTGTTTTTTCATGGTCATTCAAGTTCTTTTTTTGAGGAAGTCTTTTCTGTCCTTTCTGTGATGGCTCAAGCTTTGTTTTCAAAGGTATACCGACCTCACCATTCATAAGCTGCTTTATTTGGGAGTTTCTGAATTATATCACTTATGGTTGTTAGCATATTTAATTATTATTTTTTTGTTTGGGGAAAAAGACAGGAAAATAGTGTTATCACAAGTCTTAAAGATGTGCTTCAAAAATTTTAACAAATATAGATATAATACAATGATCCTCACAATTTCACTTACAGCTGTTATATAAATCTTAAAAGATTTGATTGAAAGCCAAAAAATCAACAAGCTGAGAATCCCTCCGTACAGTATGTGTATGCACCGTGCTATTTGTATACATATTTAATTAATTAAAAAATCTAGTTGTGCAACAGTCCACAACATGCTTGATAGATTATGAAGAACAAGTTGACTCTACTGGTAAAATCCTTAGAACCATATCAATTATTAGGATACATTACAGAAGAAATCTGGCCAATAAAGAACAGAACAGACCGTAGGAACTTGGGCACAAACAAGATTTTGATATGGTGTACGAGTGTATCCTACTAATTGAACTATTTTTTTTTAAAGTTTTTAACATGGACAGAACATGACATACAAATACTCTGTATCATATTGTATACTATTTCCAAGGATTTTGTCTCATTTTTGCTATATCACATGGTTGATGCTTGTTTGTTTAATTGATCGCCATGTTGTAGACAACAATCTCTTTCCTCTCTGTTTTGAAGTCTAACATCATAAAGTTTGTCGATGAGATGGTATATGACCACAGTTTTCATTGCAGGCTGCTCTGAGAGTTGCTGCACAAACTCATGGTGTTAGTACTGAGACTGTTGCCCTCCGGACAGAAGCTGAGGTATCCCGAACTTCTAGCTTGTATGTTTGGTTCTTTCTTTTATTTTATACCTATCATTATTTACTGGGGAATAGCAATGTCTTGTGTATTTAAGTTTACACTTTCCCTTGAACTTTGACTTAGAATGCAAGGGATGAGGCAACATCTGCTCTGGAGCAGCTGCATGAAGCTGAATGTGAGCTAAAATCACTTCAAGTTATGACTCAGAGAATGATATTGACTCAGGAAGAGATGGTCTATTTTCAGTTCTTACCTTATATTTGTAATATTGGTTTCCTTAAAACTCCATGAGTTAGAACGTGATTTGTGGTTTCTTTTATAGGAAGAAGTTGTTCTGAAGAGGTGTTGGCTTGCTCATTATTGGAGCTTATGTGTTCGACATGGTAAAGTTGTACATAACTTCAATTTTTCCATGTTTAATCTTTGTCTAAATGGCAACCTTTTTGCATTAGGTATACATATAGTTTGCAATCTTTTTAGATTTTGGGCAAAATTTGAACATATGACTTACTCTTAACAGCCCAACCCTTTCTTTTCCGAGCTAAGGGCCAAGAAACATATATTTTACTTAGTTGTTTGGTCATTCCAAATTCATGGCGTGATGCATTTGATCTTACAGAAATATTATTTCCATGTTCGGTTGCAAGAGGGAGGACTAAGGGCTTGTTTGGACACTTGGAGTGTCTCAAAATTATGTGAATAGTAGTGAAATTGTTTTAGTTAATATGTTTTATTGGGTTTTGGGAAAGGAGAGAGAAAAAGTTGGGAAATGAGAGCTAAATTGTTTAATATTATTTTTATTTATCAAAAAAAAAATTGTTTAATATTATTTTTGGGAAAGGTGAGAGAAATGGTTTAATATTATTTTTGTTTTGAAGTTTGAAAAGCTTGTATTGATTTTTGTGTTTTATTTTTGTAATGATTAGATGAAAAAGTTGAAGATTTGAAATTGAAAAGTGTTTTGTATTTGAGTGATGTTTGGTGAGAAGTTTTGAGAATTTCTCATCTTATCTCATTTACCAAAAGTACCTTTAAATAACAGTAGTGGAAAAGGATTTATAAATGAGGACATAACAGATAGTATGCTTTTATATAAAATAGGATTTTGGAAAGGAACAAACCCACCCGATTTAGTTGATGAGTATCAATCACAGATCCCAATAAATTGAGATTATGGGTTTGCTGAGTTGCTTAAGTTGACTGCACTTGTAAGCTTAAGGGCACTAAGCTTCGATCTTCTCTTGCTACTAACCAAAGTGAAGATCTGGATATCCGCAATAGATCATTTAGAAAGTGGGAAGAATGCATTTAAGTCATGAGAAGTTAGGCTGATAGCTCCTCTAGTGTAATATATTGTACAAATCAACAAACCATGTTCTTTAACAGTTACTCGGTGTGACCCTGCAGCCCTTACAAAGGTTAAAAATGCAGTCTATGTTCTCTTCACTTGTGAAGTTTTATTGGTGAAACTTCATTTTGTGGTTAGATGCTTGGGTCCTACTCCAATGGTAGCTTTCCTATTGATGTGATATTGTGGGGAAAATGTTTAAATAGAGAGAATTCATTCATGAAGTTACTGTTATGCCTTCTAACGTATTAATGAATTTGAGCACAGTTAACATGAAAACTTCTTTGGTGACTCTTGGGCACTTTAACTTTTGGCAGGTATTCACGCAGAGATTGCTGAGCAAGATATGAGTACTGGTCGTCTTTAGTCTCTCAGCCTGTGGATGTCGTATTAGCTGCTGGACAGAAAGCCAAGGAGGAGATCCGTAATAATTTTTTCGAATGCCTTTCCATTTGTCTTTCATTTTTTTCTGCATGTTGTTGATGATAATGGATTTTCTATGTTGCTTTTTTATTTGTTGTACACATTCATTATACCTTAGTTTGACTCATTGTCTTTATTTGATCTCCATGCTAATCAGCAAATGATGATTTAGATGAAAGAGAGAAATTTCCATGTGATTTGAATGAACTTTCTGGAGATGGGAATATTGAGAACATGCTTGTAGTTGAGAAAGGTCTGCGGGAACTGGCTTCACTAAAGGTTTCTGGTCATATCCTTGCTCTTCATAGTTTGGCAGACATCTGTTTGTGAATATCATCTGTCTTCTCCTGAAAGTCTTCACAACCGATAAGTGCACATGAAAATCTGCAGTTTCCATGAATCTGCTTTCTGTACTTCTGCTTGACGGGGAGTACCCAAAGAAAGATATGTATGTCCTAAGAATGGACAGCTAAGTTTCATACACTGCCTCTTTTGCCTCTAGCTTTCTGCCTTCTTACTTGACACTTTAAAACAGTTGCATGTTTCACTCAAAAAAGTGATTCACGCTCCCAAAGTGGCATATTAAATTTATTGTTTCTACTGTCAACATTATTCTCTCTTTCTATTATACAAGATAAATGCCTTATCCAATCAATATCTGAACGTTGCCATTTAATGTGTCACTTATTAAGTTGCTTGTGATTCTTTTGAAACAGCTTATACTAGCTCTCTAGTCATGACAAAAATTTAAGTTCTAACTTTTTAGAGATTGTTTATTAACTAATAGTAAAGAATTGGACCTTCATTCTGTAATAGAATTCTTTTTAACTTGCATGCAATTAGTGCAGATATCTCTAAGGAGTTTGCCTAAGGAACCAAATGTTGGGACTTTTCGTTTTAGTGAATTGATGAAAATTTTAACTTTGATTTTTTTTCTCATCAGTTTATCTATTAGCCAATTCAGGCAAAAAAGAACTGCCATTTTTTGAACTACCATTTGTGTCAGATTCGTAGATTGTTTCTTATATTTATATTTAAAACAGTTTCTTATAACCAGATTTTTTTTATGAATTATTTGAAAGGTGGAGGAAGCAGTGGCTCTTGCAATGGCTCAAAATAGGCGACCGAGTTCACTGAGATATGGGGTCTCAGGTGTGAACTAATTATTGCTTTATAATTATCCCTTTTTTCTCTCCTTTTGGCCAGAAAATAATAGGATAATCGATTATGTGCAAAGAAATTGTAGCTTTCATGTTCATTGCATTTTCAAATTCTTTTAAAGGAGATCTTCTCCAGTACTCCTGGTATTTTGGACAATGAACGGTTTGCATCCCATCAGTAAAAGGGTCAGCTAGATTTTGAACTATATGATCCAACTGCCGGTTGTCTATGTCAACGTAAAATAACAGTTCATGTTATATTGTAATTCTATATAGTTGTAGTACTTTAGATTGTATATAGGTTTAGATTGTATATAGGAAGGGTAGTCAACAAGGGAGGCTACCTAATCAATAGATGGAGGCTACGCACGGCGCTGCCAAATCTCTTCCGTAATTGATGGGTTGTTCTTCCCGCTCAATATTAGGTAGCCCATAAGCCATGTAAACCGGAAGCCATGTAAATATGTTCTATATAAGGAGAGTAAAATCCTCTGAAAGAGGCAATTCGAATCCATTTTGACATGGTATCAGAGCTTTCTTGAATTTTTTTCGGTCTATCTTAGTACTGTGATCATACATAAATTTTTTTTCCTACAGAAAATTTTTTCGACCAACCTAAGCACTTCCCCTCCCGGTTCTGTTTTTTTTTTCTTCTCTTCCCAGTTACGCTCTGTGTCCTGCGGCACACTGCATCTCTCGGTTTTGGTCTTCTCGGTCTGGCTCTCGGATCATCTCTCAGTTTTTTGGTCTTCTCGGTCTGTCTCTCGCATTCTCTCGGTTCTTGGCCGGTGCTCTGTGTCCTGCGGCACACTGTATCTCTCGGTCTTGTCTTCTCGGTCTGCTCTCTCGGATTCTCTCGGTTCTTGGCAGGTGATCTGCAAATTCTCTTGGTTCTCTCGGCGCCTTCGTGTGAAAATTCTGGATTAAACTTGTGAAAATTCTCTGCACCCAAGGTGGCTGTCGGCAGCCTGGTCTTTCTTTATTTCTTTGGTCTTCACGTGTTGAGCTGTGAGGTATTTCGGCAACTTGATATCCCTTTATTTATTTGGTCATTCACGGGTTGATATCTCTTTATTCATTTGGTCATTCACGTGTTGAGCTGTGAGATTTGGCAGCACATTTATTTATTTAATTATTTGTGCTTCGTGCGCTCATGATAAACAGGATTGGCTGTGATCTGAATAGCACTCGTATTATCGGCATGTAGAGGTGTGGGATCAGTTTCAGAAAAATCTAGCTCAGCAAGCATACCTCGAAGCCAAATAATTTCAGAACAAGCTAAAGACATTGCTCGGTATTCAGATTCCGTAGATGACTTAGAAACTCTGTCTTGCTTCTTACTTTTCCAAGAGATTAACGCATTACCTAAGAACACACACCAACCAGTGATGGAGCGACGTGTATCCGCACAACCANCCGTCCGGAAATTCTACTCGTCTTGTTGCTTATTGTGATGCTGATTGGGCTGGTTGTGCGGATACACGTCGCTCCATCACTGGTTGGTGTGTGTTCTTAGGTAATGCGTTAATCTCTTGGAAAAGTAAGAAGCAAGACAGAGTTTCTAAGTCATCTACGGAATCTGAATACCGAGCAATGTCTTTAGCTTGTTCTGAAATTATTTGGCTTCGAGGTATGCTTGCTGAGCTAGATTTTTCTGAAACTGATCCCACACCTCTACATGCCGATAATACGAGTGCTATTCAGATCACAGCCAATCCTGTTTATCATGAGCGCACGAAGCATATTGAAGTTGATTGTCACTCTATTCGTGAAGCATTTGAAGCTCGTGTTATCACTCTTCCACATATTTCCACTGAACTACAAATTGCTGATATATTCACCAAGGCTCTCACTCGTCATCGCCATTACTTCCTAAGTAGCAAATTGATGCTTGTTGATCTATGGGCATCAATTTGAGGGGGGCTGTCAACGTAAAATAACAGTTCATGTTATATTGTAATTCTATATAGTTGTAGTACTTTAGATTGTATATAGGTTTAGATTGTATATAGGAAGGGTAGTCAACAAGGGAGGCTACCTAATCAATAGATGGAGGCTACGCACGGCGCTGCCAAATCTCTTCCGTAATTGATGGGTTGTTCTTCCCGCTCAATATTAGGTAGCCCATAAGCCATGTAAACCGGAAGCCATGTAAATATGTTCTATATAAGGAGAGTAAAATCCTCTGAAAGAGGCAATTCGAATCCATTTTGATAGTCTATGCAAGCAAATGACTTTTATAAGAAGCGATCATTTAGTTTGTATTTTCTTCTTGTTCCCCGACTGATTTCTTTATGAATCTAACATGATTGTCTGTGATATGTGGACTTCACTAGAAACTTAAGAAATATTGTGTGAGATCAAGGAAAATTTGACATAGACTGGGTAGCTGTTTGGCAGGCTGACTTCTGGCACTGACTATTCCCATGACATTATATAAATGATTTTTTTGTTTACTAAATAAAAACCATAGATGTAAAGCTTAACAGACAAAGAAAACGGGATCCCACCAATGGTCCTCCAAACAAAACAACCTGATCTGTATGGGCCAGAACCCAGAAAAGCATGATTGCTCACTTAATCACACTGATCATTCCGCTTGTCTTTAAATATCATAAAAAGTGACTTCTGGTTGTCTAACAAGTTTCTTTCCTACCTCTTGATTTGGGTGTAGAAGAGGTAAAGCTAGCATCTGAAGGACAGTTTGAAGCATTTGGTAAGTTTATATCACTCCACTATTTTAATTTTAGTTAAAGATTTTGCAAGATTGAGAATATATGAACTGATTTTATGCAAAAAGATTGAGATTTGGGACTTCATGATCAGATAAATGCTTCATTTTGCACATTGCATTCACCAGATAGAAAGGTGCTTAATGTGTTAATTGTGCATACATAGAAAGCCTTGTACTTCTTATTTAAAATTCACCACCTATTGGATTAATCTAAATTGGCCGCGTTTTTGTTCATGCTGATTGAATACCCATACAATTAAAATAAGCTCATTGTGTGAATATACATTATTTTGTCATTTACTTGTTTTTTGTTTCAAGTCTATTTACAAGGTTCGTTTCTATTCTTATTTAAAACACTGTAGAACTTATTTTGTCCCCATATTAGTACACATATTTGTAGTAGCAGAGTTGCCGATCTCCTATGATTATGGTTGTCACTTGTAACCTTGTCTACGTGAACCTTACTGCTCATACAATGTCAGAGTTGGATTTTTCATCTCTTTGTTTTTATAAAGATGTTACAAGTATCATCTAAAATAAATGTATTTTCTCTCAGAATTAAGCCCAGAGGAATGCGAAGAGGTGTTTTTTAAGCAGGTATGGCAACACCTTTATGGTTCAAAATTATTCTTTGGGTTGAAAAATGTGATGAGTTTGTTCACTGTATCGGCTTTATGTATCTTGGTTCTCATACAGAGTTTCTTCGTTAGATTACAACAAAGTACCTTCAGGGCTTTTTTTATTTTTTATTTTTTATTTTTTTTATCACTGCTTTGAACTCTTTTCTTGTTTCTACAATTCATTCATGGGGGGTTTGAAATGTCAGGTTGAATGTTTGGTAGCAGGGAAGGGCTAACTAACTAATAGCATGAAAGTAGGATAACTGGAAAAATTAGAGCATTGAACGTAAGGTTTAAATTTTACCTGTTAAATTTGACCGTTTCTTTCCTCTATGTACACGGCATTATCTTGAATGCTCTAAAAAATGGAGCAAGTTGGAGGGCTACGTAGTTGCAGAAAATTAGAAATGTGCTGGAAAAAGGAAATATCAAAAGTGGGGGAAGGATCGGTTTGGTGCATGTTTTTTCCTATTGGTTGGATTAGATTATCTTGTTTGGATTTTGCTATAATTTGGGGGGGGGAAGGAAATAGTGATCTTGTGTTACTGACACAATACCTTCTGATTATTCTTTTTTTTTTTTATATAGGTAAACAAGTATTAATACGAATAGGCATAGCCCATGTAAAACAAGAAGTTATACAGAGATAGAACCTATCTAAGTTGCTAAAGAAGACAAAAGAAAATTGTGCATATTTTGACCATTAAAGTCTACAGCAATGGCCCAAAGGACTATAGAAGTGAAAAAAAGGGAGCGAAGCTCCACTAGTGTCCGCTCCTTGTCTTCGAAAATCCGCTCATTACGCTCTCGCCATATGCACCACATAATACAGATAGGAACCATTTTCCACACGGCTTTGATCTGTGGTAATCCACCCGGCATCCCCCAACAAGCCAAAAGCTCAGTCACCGTAGCAGGCATCACCCAGTTTAACCCAATTCTGTTGAACACTTCACACCATAAGGCTCTCGCTGTCTCACAATGAAGCAGAAGATGATCCACGATCTGTTCGTCTTTCTTACACATACCGCACCAATCTGCAATAATAACCTGGTGTTTTCGCAGATTATCTGTCGTCAGGATCTTACCCAGAGCCGCTGACCAGACGAAAAAAGCGCTTTGGGAGGTGCCTTATTCCTCCACAATCTTTTCTAAGGAAACTGACTATTTGGTGTGGTTATAAGGGATTTATAGAATGAGCGAACCGAGAAGTTCCCCTTACCCGCAGGTGTCCACCACAACTTATCTTCACGCATACCATTCAGCTTCGTGGAATACACTAAGCTGAAGAAAGCCTCAAAACTGTCTACTTCCCAATCTTGAGGTTCTCTACTAAAGGTAACATTCCATTGGACTTGATCCCCTGAACGAACCAGAAAATCCGCCACCGAAGCTTCTGGCTCACATGCCACAAGGAACACGGTCGGAAAAGCATCCTTCAGTGCTGTCTCCCCACACCAGATGTCTCTCCAGAATTTTATACCGGTCCCATTCCCCACCAAGAATCTTGTGCGGTTGGCAAACACTCCCCATTCTCGTCTGATGTGTTTCCGTTTCCCTGATAACTGTTCAAAGTTACTTATAACCTGCCCTTTAAAATGATTATACTAAACATTTTAGATATTTAGTGTGACCCTGAAAATTGATGCCTAACACATTTTAGATATTTATTGTTAGGGATCAATTTTCCTGAGTGGAAGATAAAAAAGTTTTGCCTTTTATGTTGTCTCCCTGTATTGGGAACTTACGACCAGAATAAAATGATTTAGAAGGGTGGTTAAATCAATTGGCATACATCAGGAATCTCCCTTTATCTTTTGAAGGTTGGTTAAGGAATAACTTGATAGGCATGATTAAGAGGAGGTCTTGCATATAATTCAAAGAGCTCCTGACGACAATTTTCTTTTGAAGTTGAATGGATTCTTGGATCACTGTCATGTTCTTGTAGGCTTGGCTTAAATATTTCTGGAGAAGAGCAAAAAACTTTGGGCTGGAAAGAGACATAGCAGATGAGCGTTTGCAATTCTGGATCAACCATAACACGAAGTCACCACTTACTTCACACGATGCAGTTGATGGTATTCTCTTTTGCTCTCTTGTTCAGAGTGTTGTTCAACAACGTTACTTTTCTTTTGGTACCTTAAATATTACAATCTTTGGACTGAACTTCAGATTCTTTCCCCACATAACATCTCCAATCTGAAAATTGTCAGGCTTTTTGTGAGACTTGGAAGGAGTCCCATTTATGTCTTGGTCCCCTAATACCAAGTGTTTTATTAGTCTTTCCTATATTTTTTGAATCTGGAATTTGATTCATCTATGATACATGCACAGTTGAGCGTGGCCTTCTGGAGCTCAGGAAGCTGGGTATTGAAACCCAACTATGGGAACAATCTCGCAAGTGGCTCGAGCAAGACTCCACCTCTAAGCCATATAGTCAGTCTAACTTCTAATACACATTGTAACTTTACAGAAATTGATGTTTGAGAGAACCTATATTCCTCTGTGTTCACTTGTTAAACAAATGAGAGAGCATTCCCTAGGCTGCATATTGTGAAGCACATCTCATTCCATCATTGACTATTTATGTTAGATTATCCATAGTGGTTACGTGGTCATTTCACTTATTATATCATAGAGATGTTTGGTTTGCAAAGAAATCATTTAAAAGCAAATTTACACATTGATTTGAATTTGTGTGGTATGTCAGGTTGTAAAGATCTTTTATTATAAAATAGATCTGACGTATCAAATTGACCCACATTAGTTTGTAAGTTTTCTCTTGTAGTAGGGGTGGCAATTCGTGTTCACATGTCATATTCGTGTCATGTCAAATTATGAATATTAGATTATATGGTATTAGAGACTAATGGTTACACGTCATTTCAATTATTGTATTAGAGAAACGTTTAGTCTACAAAACTAAACTTATAAATTGATGTAGATTGGCGTGCTATGTTAGATTTAAATATCTTTTATCATAAAATAGATCTGATGTCTCATATTGAACTAGATCAGTTTGTAAATTTACTTTTATAAAGCGTATTTATAGATGTAGCACCTCTCCTTGTATTATATATATTAATATAAATATATATATATAATATATAAAAGTGGAGCTACCAAGTTGTGCTGTGATGCTGGATCACAATGCAATAATTTAAATCCATCTCTTTACCAAGCCATGCCATCCTTGTCAGGGTCGAGAGATTTGACTTGTTCCTATCTCAGCTTCATGCCTAAATTTAGATTAACCAGGGATGATTGCAGCACAACTGTGTTTTTTCAATCATAAATACCTCAATTTAAATCAATAATGGAAGAAAGGGCGAGGTGAGGTTCTCAACAAAAGCTCATTTTAGAACAGAAATTTTCTAAAATTGGAAAAGGGCAATGGACTAAATAAACTTGATTTGGCTCGTATTCCTTTACAAACACAAGGAGGGAACTGCCTAAAAGGAAGATTGCTGGGATGTGGAGCTGCAGTTTAAAAGTCACAACGCAGATGGAGCACTACAATGGTTAGTATTGTTGATTTTGATTATTGAGTTTTCTCATGAATGATTAGTTAGGGAAAGAAAGAACATAGTTGAATAGGTGGAAATAGATTGATTTTGGCTTTGCCGCAAATATTAAAGACATGCACAAGATCAAGATCAAGATCACTCATGCATTCCTTGTGATGAGGGGAGTATGATGAGGCAAAGACACATGAAAGCTCACAAGGCATTTATCGGTTGGAAATGGATATCAGGAGAGGCATTTATGAGACGGATGGCCGTGTGGTGCTTGTATTTCTTGTGTTCCGCATAAAAATGGTAAAATGAGGTTTGAAAGGGAAGAGTTCATCCCTCTTCTTCCTTAGTTTTAATGTTGAAGAACTAAATATATTGGAAAAAGTGGGTCATGAGTCTTGACTTTGATATCAACTTTTATAGACATCATCTAATTATAAAACAACAGTTTATCTAAGGGTGAGTATCGGCCAGTCCGGACCGGCCAAGCCAACCTGACCGGCCATTTTTGGACCGGACCGGACTGGACCGAATGAGTTCGGTCCGGTCCCGGTCCAAATTTGGGAGGACCAACTAAGTTTGGTCCGGTCCCGGTCCAGGAGTTTTCTACCCCGGACCGGACCGAATAAAAATTTAAAAAAAAAATATTATTCATATATATTATTTATATAATAGTTGTATATAATTAATTATATATGATATAAAAAAATATTAATAGTCTAATAAAAAATATGAATATTCTAATATAGATTGTAATTATACTTATACTAATATAGTTATACTAAATCATTATAACTAATACTTCAACAATAGCTATAGTGACCTATACTAATAGTCTACTGTTAATACTAATATATTATTATATAATTTATATACTTATACTAATCATTATAATTAATACTATGTATAGCTATATTGTAACAGCCTGCTAGAAATTCAATGGTAGAATTTCTATAGACATTAGAAACCTCGTGAAAACCCCATAAGTTTTTACGAATCGGCTAATCGCATAAGTTTTAGTCTGTCAACATAGTTAGTATTATCACTCACTATGGTGCCAGAAATACGATTTTATTTGTTTGAGGTAGTTAGAAGTGTCAGATTACGTTATAGTTTACGCCACTAGACTCAGTTGAATATTTAGGATTTTTCAGTACTAAGTTTATTATGTACTTTTTCAGAGTGAATAGTAACCTCGATAAGCGTACTAAGTGCAGTGTTTTCAAAATCACAGTGTGAAATGTCCAAATTAGGTTAGAGAAGTTTTATTTGGACACTTGGCAAGATCTTAACCACACATAATGAATAGTATTAGATACTTGGCACAAAGAGAAACCATTAGATGAATTTGTGAAGGAAATCAATGTGTGAGATCCTGCCACCTAAGCAAAACAGTTTTTTTTTCATCTGATCAACCAAATTGAGTTAGATCAAGAGTGTTTCAACCCTAGTAAAACCCTAAATGGTTGGAATCCATTTGAAACCCCAAAAACTTGGTTGAAACCGAAACCCTAAACGGTTTCCCCAAACCCTAAAGTTGGCATTCAAACCCTTTTTGATCCAATTTCTAGCATTGTGTTTAATCACTTGATTAAATCACTTTCACATGCTATTAATTTCTCAAATTCCTATTATGACATCTTTATCCAACATTTTAAACCTTAGAAATTTGATTGGGCCAACATAACATGAACGTGAAACATAACATGGACTTGAAATATAGCATGAACGTAAACATGCATAACATAAATAAGAACTTGAAAATAACATAAACTTGAACATAACATGACATAAACGTGAACTTGAGACATAATGTGAACGTGAACATAACATAATATGAACGTGAACTTGGAACATAACATGAACATGAACATAACATGTATGTGAGCATAACATAACATGAACTTGATCTGCAACTTGACTTATCATGTATTTGATCTGAAACTGGACTTAACATAAACTTGGAATATTATTCAATTGTCTTGATTAATAACGTGCGTTAATACGTACTCCACAGTTGTTGTGGCCCCACGTATTCAAGTAACATAAAACATAATACGTACTCCACAGTTGTTGTGGCCCCACGTATTCTACGTGTCACAATTGCTGTGTCTCACGTAGTGTATGCTCCACAGTTGTTGTGGCCCCATACTTACATGTAACATAAAATATAATACGTACTCCACAGTTGTTGTGGCCCCACGCATTATAAGTAACATAAAATATAATACGTACTCCACAGTTGTTGTGGCCCCACGCATTATAAGTAACATAAAATATAATACGTACTCCACAGTTGTTGTGGCCCCACGCATTATAAGTAACATAAAATATAATACGTACTCCACAGTTGTTGTGGCCCCACGCATTATAAGTAACATAAAATATAATTTAATCATAAATATTCCATGGCATACATATATCATATGGCATACTTATAACATACAGCCTTGCATGACAGAAAAGATTGTGTAACAGATAAATATTCATGAGAGAATAAATCATGCGTAACAGATAAACATGTAATGACATTGCATGACATGGCATATATGATAACATACATACATAAATTGTAGTTCCCTTACCCATCACACATACACAATAAACTGATAGTAAGTTAGAAGCTAACTTACCTCGATTGTCACGTTCTACGAGAATAAAGCGCGATATACGAGAAACTGTAAAAGGTCATTCTAAAAGTTAGAAATTTAATTACTAACAATTAGAAACATGGAAACAAGCTATCTTAGAGTAAAATTATCATTTTACCCTCTACATGTGGGAAAACGACCATTTTACCCCTAACTTAAGGATTTCATATCCTAACTCCAAAAATTTCCAAAATTTACATTCCTCATGTAAATTTTGTTCTAAACTCAAATATCAACTCAGAAAAATTTAAAACAAAACATCACTATGGAAAACACACTATGGCCGAAACATCCATAGGCCATTTCTCTTGATTTTTGTTGCAATTCCTTCCAACTTCAAAACTCATGCTTAAACCAAAATTTTGCAACAAACATCTTCCAATCCTAAGTTTAAAACCATAATTAAAACATCCATTTAGAAAAAGCTAATAATCAACACCAAACTTTTTTGTAAAAAGATCAAAACA